>JBBPBQ010000008.1:6683834-6701319 GCA_037974755.1 Cicer yamashitae | reverse complement strand
GACACAAAATCACATATTGGATGCACAAGATTGGTTAAAAAACCTAATTGGATTAGAATAAGGCTAGGGAGGACGAAAATGACCAAAATGTTCAACCAATGACACAAAATGACACAAAATCACATATTGGATGCACAAGATTGGTTAAAAACCCTAATAGGTTTAGAATAAGGCTAGGGAGGACGAAATTGACCTAAATGTTCAACTAATAACACAAAATCACATATTGGATGCACAAGATTGGTTAAAAACCCTAATTCGATTAGAAGAAGCCTAGGGAGGACGAAAATGACCTAAATGTTCAACCAATGACACAAAATGACACAAAATCACATATTCGACGGACAAGATTGGTAAAAAGCCCTAATTGGAATAGAATAAGCCTAGGGAGGACGAAAATGAACTAAATGTTCAACCAATGACACAAAATCACATATTGGATGCACAAGATTGGTTAAAAACCCTAATTGGATTACAATAAGCCTAGGGAGGACGAAAATGATATAAACGTTCAACCAATGACACAAAATGACACAAAATCACATATTGGATGCACAAGATTGGTTAAAAACCCTAATTGGATTAGAATAAGCCTAGGGAGGACAAAAATGACCTAAATGTTCAACCAATAACACAAAATCACATATTGGATGCACAAGATTGGTTAAAAACCCTAATTGGATTAGAATAAGGCTAGGGAGGACGAAAATGACCTAAATGTTCAACCAATGACACAAAATGACACAAAATCAGATATTGGATGCACAAGATTGGTTAAAAACCCTAATAGGTTTAGAATAAGCCTAGGGAGGACGAAAATGACCTAAATGTTCAACCAATGACACAAAATGACACAAAATCACATATTGGATGCACAAGATTGGTTAAAAACCCTAATTGGTTTAGAATAAGCCTAGGGAGGACGAAAATGACCTAAATGTTCAACCAATGACACAAAATGACACAATCAAATATTGGATGCACAATATTGGTTAAAAACCCTAATTGGATTAGAATAAGGCTAGGGAGGACGAAAATGATCTAAATGTTCAACCAATGACACAAAATGACACAAAATCACATATTGGATGCACAAGATTGGTTAAAAACCCTAATTGGATTACAATAAGCCTAGGGAGGACGAAAATGATCTAAATGTTCAACCAATGACACAAAATCACATATTTGATGCACAAGATTGGTTAAAAACTCTAATTGGATTAGAATAAGCCTAGGGAGGAAGAAAATGACTTAAATGTTCAACCAATGACACTAAATCACATATTGGATGAACAAGATTGGTTAAAAACCCTAATTGGATTAGAATAAGGCTAGGGAGGATGAAAATGACCTAAATGTTCAACCAATAACACAAAATCACATATTGGATGCACAAGACTGGTTAAAAACCCTAATTCGATTAGAAGAAGCCTAGGGAGGACGAAAATGACCTAAATGTTCAACCAATGACACAAAATGACACAAAATCACATATTGGATGCACAAGATTGGTAAAAAGCCCTAATTGGAATAGAATAAGCCTAGGGAGGACGAAAATGACCTAAATGTTCAACCAATGACACAAAATCAAATATTGGATGCACAATATTGGTTAAAAACCCTAATTGGATTAGAATAAGGCTTGGGAGGACGAAAATGATCTAAATGTTCAACCAATGAACCAAAATGACACAAAATCACATATTGGATGCACAAGATTGGTTAAAAACCCTAATTGGATTACAATAAGCCTAGGGAGGACGAAAATGATCTAAATGTTCAACCAATGGCACAAAATGACACAAAATCACATATTGGATGCACAAGATTGGTTAAAAACCCTAATTGGATTAGAATAAGCCTAGGGAGGACGAAAATGACCTAAATGTTCAACCAATGACACAAAATCACATATTGGATGCACAAGATTGGTAAAAAACCCTAATTGGATTAGAATAGGCCTAGGGAGGACGAAAATGACCTAAATGTTCAACCAATGACACAAAATGACACAAAATCACATATTGGATGCACAAGATTGGTTAAAAACCCTAATTGGATTAGAATAAGCCTAGGGAGGACGAAAATGACCTAAATGTTCAACCAATGACACAAAATGACACAAAATCACATATTGGATGCACAAGATTGGTTAAACACCCTAATTGGAATAGAATAAGCCTAGGGAGGACGAAAATGACCTAAATGTTCAACCAATGACACAAAATCACATATTGGATGCACAAGATTGGTTAAAAGCCCTAATTGGATTAGAATAAGGCTAGGGAGGACGAAAATGACCTAAATGTTCAACCAATGGCACAAAATGACACAAAATCACATATTGGATGCACAAGATCGGTTAAAAACCCTAATTGGTTAAGAATAAGCCTAGGGAGGACGAAAATGACCTAAATGTTCAACCAATGACACAAAATGACACAAAATAAAATATTGGATGCACAAGATTGGTTAAAAACCCTAATTGGATTAGAATAAGGCTAGGGAGGACGAAAATGATCTAAATGTTCAACCAATGACACAAAATGACAAAAAATCACATATTGGATGCACAAGATTGGTTAAAAACCCTAATTGGATTACAATAAGCCTAGGGAGGACGAAAATGATCTAAATGTTCAACCAATGACACAAAATGACACAAAATCACATATTGGATGCACAAGATTGGTTAAAAACCCTAATTGGATTACAATAAGCCTAGGGAGGACGAAAATGATCTAAATGTTCAACCAATGACACAAAATGAAAGAAAATCACATATTAGATGCACAAGATTGGTTAAAAACCCTAATTGGATTAGAATAAGCCTAGGGAGGACGAAAATGACATAAATGTTCAACCAATGACACAAAAGGACAGAAAATCACATATTGGATGCACAAGATTAGTTAAAAACCCTAATTGGATTAGAATAAGGCTAGGGAGGACGAAAATGATCTAAATGTTCAACCAATGACACAAAATGACACAAAATCACATATTGGATGCACAAGATTGGTTAAAAACCCTAATTGGATTACAATAAGCCTAGGGAGGACGAAAATGATCTAAATGTTCAACTAATGACACAAAATCACATATTTGATGCACAAGATTGGTTAAAAACCCTAATTGGATTAGAATAAGCCTAGGGAGGACGAAAATGACCAAAATGTTCAACCAATGACACAAAAGGACAGAAAATCACATATTGGATGCACACGATTAGTTAAAAACCCTAATTGGATTAGAATAAGGCTAGGGAGGACGAAAATGATCTAAATGTTCAACCAATGACACAAAATGACAAAAAATCACATATTGGATGCACAAGATTGGTTAAAAACCCTAATTAGATTAGAATAAGCCTAGGGAGGAAGAAAATGACTTAAATGTTCAACCAATGACACTAAATCACATATTGGAAGCACAAGATTGGTTAAAAACCCTAATTGGATTAGAATAAGGCTAGGGAGGATGAAAATGACCTAAATGTTCAACCAATAACACAAAATCGCATATTGGATGCACAAGACTGGTTAAAAACCTTAATTCGATTAGAAGAAGCCTAGGGAGGACGAAAATGACCTAAATGTTCAACCAATGACACAAAATGACACAAAATCACATATTGGATGCACAAGATTGGTAAAAAGCCCTAATTGGAATAGAATAAGCCTAGGGAGGACGAAAATGACCTAAATGTTCAACCAATGACACAAAATCACATATTGGATGCACAAGATTGGTTAAAAAACCTAATTGGATTAGAATAAGGCTAGGGAGGACGAAAATGACCAAAATGTTCAACCAATGACACAAAATGACACAAAATCACATATTGGATGCACAAGATTGGTTAAAAACCCTAATAGGTTTAGAATAAGGCTAGGGAGGACGAAATTGACCTAAATGTTCAACCAATAACACAAAATCACATATTGGATGCACAAGATTGGTTAAAAACCCTAATTCGATTAGAAGAAGCCTAGGGAGGACGAAAATGACCTAAATGTTCAACCAATGACACAAAATGACACAAAATCACATATTCGACGGACAAGATTGGTAAAAAGCCCTAATTGGAATAGAATAAGCCTAGGGAGGACGAAAATGAACTAAATGTTCAACCAATGACACAAAATCACATATTGGATGCACAAGATTGGTTAAAAACCCTAATTGGATTACAATAAGCCTAGGGAGGACGAAAATGATATAAATGTTCAACCAATGACACAAAATGACACAAAATCACATATTGGATGCACAAGATTGGTTAAAAACCCTAATTGGATTAGAATAAGCCTAGGGAGGACGAAAATGACCTAAATGTTCAACCAATAACACAAAATCACATATTGGATGCACAAGATTGGTTAAAAACCCTAATTCGATTAGAAGAAGCCTAGGGAGGACGAAAATGGCCTAAATGTTCAACCAATGACACAAAATGACACAAAATCACATATTGGATGCACAAGATTGGTAAAAACCCCTAATTGGAATAGAATAAGCCTAGGGAGGACGAAAATGACCTAAATGTTCAACCAATGACACAAAATCACATATTGGATGCACAAGATTGGTTAAAAAACCTAATTGGATTAGAATAAGGCTAGGGAGGACGAAAATGACCAAAATGTTCAACCAATGACACAAAATGACACAAAATCACATATTGGATGCACAAGATTGGTTAAAAACCCTAATAGGTTTAGAATAAGGCTAGGGAGGACGAAATTGACCTAAATGTTCAACCAATAACACAAAATCACATATTGGATGCACAAGATTGGTTAAAAACCCTAATTCGATTAGAAGAAGCCTAGGGAGGACGAAAATGACCTAAATGTTCAACCAATGACACAAAATGACACAAAATCACATATTCGACGGACAAGATTGGTAAAAAGCCCTAATTGGAATAGAATAAGCCTAGGGAGGACGAAAATGAACTAAATGTTCAACCAATGACACAAAATCACATATTGGATGCACAAGATTGGTTAAAAACCCTAATTGGATTACAATAAGCCTAGGGAGGACGAAAATGATATAAACGTTCAACCAATGACACAAAATGACACAAAATCACATATTGGATGCACAAGATTGGTTAAAAACCCTAATTGGATTAGAATAAGCCTAGGGAGGACAAAAATGACCTAAATGTTCAACCAATAACACAAAATCACATATTGGATGCACAAGATTGGTTAAAAACCCTAATTGGATTAGAATAAGGCTAGGGAGGACGAAAATGACCTAAATGTTCAACCAATGACACAAAATGACACAAAATCAGATATTGGATGCACAAGATTGGTTAAAAACCCTAATAGGTTTAGAATAAGCCTAGGGAGGACGAAAATGACCTAAATGTTCAACCAATGACACAAAATGACACAAAATCACATATTGGATGCACAAGATTGGTTAAAAACCCTAATTGGTTTAGAATAAGCCTAGGGAGGACGAAAATGACCTAAATGTTCAACCAATGACACAACATGACACAAAATCAAATATTGGATGCACAAGATTGGTTTAAAACCCTAATTGGTTTAGAATAAGCCTAGGGAGGACGAAAATGACCTAAATGTTCAACCAATCACACAAAATGACACAAAATCAAATATTGGATGCACAAGATTGGTTAAAAACCCTAATTGGAATAGAATAAGCCTAGGGAGGACGAAAATGACCTAAATGTTCAACCAATGACACAAAAGGACACAAAATCAAATATTGGATGCACAAGATTGGTTAAAAACCCTAATTGGATTAGAATAAGCCTAGGGAGGACGAAAATGACCTAAATGTTCAACAAATGACACAAAATGACACAAAATAACATATTGGATGCACAAGATAGGTTAAAAACCCTAATTGGATTAGAATAAGCCTAGGGAGGACGAAAATGATCTAAATGTTCAACCAATGACACAAAAGGACACAAAATCACATATTGGATGCACAAGATTGGTTAAAAACCCTAATTGGATTAGAATAAGCCTAGGGAGGACGAAAATGACCTAAATGTTCAACCAATGACACAAAAGGACACAAAATTACATATTGGATGCACAAGATTGGTTAAAAACCCTAATTGGATTAGAATAAGCTTAGGGAGGACGAAAATGACCTAAATGTTCAACCAATGACACAAAATGACACAAAATCACATATTGGATGCACAAGATTGGTTAAAAACCCTAATTGGATTAGAATAAGCCTAGGGAGGACGAAAATGACCTAAATGTTCAACCAATGACACAAAATGACACAAAATCACATATTGGATGCACAAGATTGGTTAAACACCCTAATTGGAATAGAATAAGCCTAGGGAGGACGAAAATGACCTAAATGTTCAACCAATGACACAAAATCACATATTGGATGCACAAGATTGGTTAAAAGCCCTAATTGGATTAGAATAAGGCTAGGGAGGACGAAAATGACCTAAATGTTCAACCAATGACACAAAATGACACAAAATCACATATTGGATGCACAAGATTGGTTAAAAACCCTAATTGGATTTGAATAAGCCTAGGGAGGACGAAAATGACCTAAATTTTCAACCAATGACACAAAATGACACAAAATCACATATTGGATGCACAAGATTGGTTAAAAACCCTAATTGGATTAGAATAAGCCTAGGGAGGACGAAAATGACCTAAATTTTCAACCAATGACACAAAATGACATATTGTATGCACAAGATTGGTTAAAAACCCTAATTCGATTAGAATAAGCCTAGGGAGGACGAAAATGACCTAAATGTTCAACCAATGACACAAAATGACACAAAATCACATATTGGATGCACAAGATTGGTTAAAACCCTAATTGGATTAGAATAAGCCTAGGGAGGACGAAAATGACCTAAATGTTAAACCAATGACACAAAATGACAAAAAATCACATATTGGATGCACAAGATTGGTTAAACACCCTAATTGGATTAGAATAAGCCTAGGGAGGACGAAAATAACCTAAATGTTCAACCAATGACACAAAATGACACAAAATCACATATTGGATGCACAAGATTGGTTAAAAGCCCTAATTGGATTAGAATAAGGCTAGGGAGGACGAAAATGACCTAAATGTTCAACCAATGACACAAAATGACACAAAATCACATATTGGATGCACAAGATTGGTTAAAAACCCTAATTGGATTAGAATAAGGCTAGGGAGGACGAAAATGATCTAAATGTTCAACCAATGACACAAAATGACAAAAAATCACATATTGGATGCACAAGATTGGTTAAAAACCCTAATTGGATTACAATAAGCCTAGGGAGGACGAAAATGATATAAATTTTCAACCAATGACACAAAATGACACAAAATCACATATTGGATGCACAAGATTGGTTAAAAACCCTAATTGGATTAGAATAAGCCTAGGGAGGACAAAAATGACCTAAATGTTCAACCAATAACACAAAATCACATATTGGATGCACAAGATTGGTTAAAAACCCTAATTCGATTAGAAGAAGCCTAGGGAGGACGAAAATGGCCTAAATGTTCAACCAATGACACAAAATGACACAAAATCACATATTGGATGCACAAGATTGGTAAAAAGCCCTAATTGGAATAGAATAAGCCTAGGGAGGACGAAAATGACCTAAATGTTCAACCAATGACACAAAATGACACAAAATCACATATTGGATGCACAAGATTGGTAAAAAGCCCTAATTGGAATAGAATAAGCCTAGGGAGGACGAAAATGACCTAAATGTTCAACCAATGACACAAAATCAATTATTGGATGCACAATATTGGTTAAAAACCCTAATTGGATTAGAATAAGGCTTGGGAGGACGAAAATGATCTAAATGTTCAACCAATGAACCAAAATGACACAAAATCACATATTGGATGCACAAGATTGGTTAAAAACCCTAATTGGATTACAATAAGCCTAGGGAGGACGAAAATGATCTAAATGTTCAACCAATGGCACAAAATGACACAAAATCACATATTGGATGCACAAGATTGGTTAAAAACCCTAATTGGATTAGAATAAGCCTAGGGAGGACGAAAATGACCTAAATGTTCAACCAATTACACAAAAGGACAGAAAATCACATATTGGATGCACAAAATTGGTTAAAAACCCTAATTCGATTAGAAGAAGCCTAGGGAGGACGAAAATGACCAAAATGTTCAACCAATGACACAAAATGACACAAAATCACATATTGGATGCACAAGATTGGTAAAAAGCCCTAATTGGAATAGAATAAGCCTAGGGAGGACGAAAATGACCTAAATGTTCAACCAATGACACAAAATCAAATATTGGATGCACAATATTGGTTAAAAACCCTAATTGGATTAGAATAAGGCTAGGGAGGACGAAAATGATCTAAATGTTCAACCAATGACACAAAATGACACAAAATCACATATTGGATGCACAAGATTGGTTAAAAACCCTAATTGGATTACAATAAGCCTAGGGAGGACGAAAATGATCTAAATGTTCAACTAATGACACAAAATCACATATTTGATGCACAAGATTGGTTAAAAACCCTAATTGGATTAGAATAAGCCTAGGGAGGACGAAAATGACCAAAATGTTCAACCAATGACACAAAAGGACAGAAAATCACATATTGGATGCACACGATTAGTTAAAAACCCTAATTGGATTAGAATAAGGCTAGGGAGGACGAAAATGATCTAAATGTTCAACCAATGACACAAAATGACAAAAAATCACATATTGGATGCACAAGATTGGTTAAAAACCCTAATTAGATTAGAATAAGCCTAGGGAGGAAGAAAATGACTTAAATGTTCAACCAATGACACTAAATCACATATTGGAAGCACAAGATTGGTTAAAAACCATAATTGGATTAGAATAAGGCTAGGGAGGATGAAAATGACCTAAATGTTCAACCAATAACACAAAATCGCATATTGGATGCACAAGACTGGTTAAAAACCTTAATTCGATTAGAAGAAGCCTAGGGAGGACGAAAATGACCTAAATGTTCAACCAATGACACAAAATGACACAAAATCACATATTGGATGCACAAGATTGGTAAAAAGCCCTAATTGGAATAGAATAAGCCTAGGGAGGACGAAAATGACCTAAATGTTCAACCAATGACACAAAATCACATATTGGATGCACAAGATTGGTTAAAAACCCTAATTGGATTAGAATAAAGCTAGGGAGGACGAAAATGACCTAAATGTTCAACCAATGACACAAAATGACACAAAATCAGATATTGGATGCACAAGATTGGTTAAAAACCCTAATAGGTTTAGAATAAGGCTAGGGAGGACGAAAATGACCTAAATGTTCAACCAATGACACAAAATGACACAAAATCAAATATTGGATGCACAATAGTAGTTAAAAACCCTAATTGGATTAGAATAAGGCTAGGGAGGACGAAAATGATCTAAATGTTCAACCAATGACACAAAATGACACAAAATCACATATTGGATGCATAAGATTGGTTAAAAACCCTAATTGGATAAGAATAAGGCTAGGGAGGACGAAAATTACCTAAATGTTCAACCAATAATACAAAAACACATATTGGATGCACAAGATTGGTTAAACACCCTAATTGGAATAGAATAAGCCTAGGGAGGACGAAAATGACCTAAATGTTCAACCAATGACACAAAATCACATATTGGATGCACAAGATTGGTTAAAAGCCCTAATTGGATTAGAATAAGGCTAGGGAGGACGAAAATGACCTAAATGTTCAACCAATGACACAAAATGACACAAAATCACATATTGGATGCACAAGATCGGTTAAAAACCCTAATTGGTTAAGAATAAGCCTAGGGAGGACGAAAATGACCTAAATGTTCAACCAATGACACAAAATGACACAAAATAAAATATTGGATGCACAAGATTGGTTAAAAACCCTAATTGGATGAGAATAAGGCTAAGGAGGACGAAAATGATCTAAATGTTCAACCAATGACACAAAATGACACAAAATCACATATTGGATGCACAAGATTGGTTAAAAACCCTAATTGGATTACAATAAGCCTAGGGAGGACGAAAATGATCTAAATGTTCAACCAATGACACAAAATCACATATTGGATGCACAAGATTGGTTAAAAACCCTAATTGGATTAGAATAAGCCTAGGGAGGACGAAAATGACCTAAATGTTCAACCAATAACACCAAATCACATATTGGATGCACAAGATTGGTTAAAAACCCTAATTGGATTAGAATAAGCCTAGGGAGGACGAAAATGACCTAAATGTTCAACCAATGACACAAAATCACATATTGGATGCACAAGATTGGTTAAAAACCCTAATTGGATTAGAATAAGCATATGGAGGACGAAAATGACCTAAATGTTGAACCAATGACACAAAATGACACAAAATCACATATTGGGTGCACAAGATTGGTTAAAAACCCTAATTGGATTAGAATAAGCCTATTGAGGACGAAAATGACCTAAATGTTCAACCAATGACACAAAATCACATATTGGATGCACAAGATTGGTTAAAAACCCTAATTGGATTAGAATAAGCCTAGGGAGGTCGAAAATGACCTAAATGTTCAACCAATGACACAAAATGACACAAAATCACATATTGGATGCACAAGATTGGTTAAAAACCCTAATTGGATCAGAATAAGCCTAGGGAGGACGAAAACGACCTAAATCTTCAACTAATGACACAAAATCACATATTGGATGCACAAGATTAATTAAAAACATTAATTGTATTAGAATAAGCCTAGGGAGGACGAAAGAGACCTAAATGTTCAACCAATGACACAAAATCACATATTGGATGCACAAGATTGGTTAAAAACCCTAATTGGATTAGAATAAGCCTAGGGAGGACGAAAATGACCTAAATGTTCAACCAATGACACAAAATGACACAAAATCACATATTGGATGCACAAGATTGGTTAAAAACCCTAATTGGATTAGAATAAGCCTAGAGAGGAGGAAAATGACCTAAATGTTCAACCAATGACACAAAATGACACAAAATCACATATTGGATGCACAAGATTGGTTAAAAACCCTAATTGGATTAGAATAAGCCTAGGGAGTACGAAAATCACCTAAATGTTCAACCAATGACACAAAATGACACAAAATCACATATTGGATGCACAAGATTGGTTAAAAACCCTAATTGGATTAGAATAAGCCTAGGGCGGACGAAAATGACCTAAATGTTCAACCAATGACACAAAATGACACAAAATCACAGATTATGCACATGATTGGTTAAAAACCCTAATTGGATTAGAATAAGCCTTGGGAGGACGAAAATGACCAAAATGTTCAACCAATGACACAAAATCACATATTGGATGCACAAGATTGGTTAAAAATCCTAATTGGATTAGAATAAGCCTATGGAGGACGAAAATGACCTAAATGTTCAACCAATGACACAAAAGGACAAAAAATCAGATATTGGATGCACAAGATTGGTTAAAAACCCTAATTGGATTAGAATAAGCCTAGGGAGGACGAAAATGACCTAAATGTTCAACCAATGACACAAAATGACACAAAATCACATATTGGATGCACAAGATTGGTTAAAAACTCTAATTGGATTAGAATAAGCCTTGGGAGGACGGAAATCACCTAAATGTTCAATCAATGACACAAAATGACACAAAATCACATATTGGATGCACAAGATTGGTTAAAAATCCTAATTGGATTAGAATAAGCCTAGGGAGGATGAAAATGACCTAAATTTTAAACGAATGACACAAAATCACATACTGAGTGCACAAGATTGGTTAAAAACCCTAATTGGATTAGAATAAGCCTGACGAAAATGACCTAAATGTTCAACCAATGACACAAAATGACACAAAATCACATATTGGATGCACAAGATTGGTTAAAAATCCTAATTGGATTAGAATAAGCCTAGGGAGGACGAAAATGACATAAATGTTAAACCAATGACACAAAATCACATATTGGGTGCACAAGATTGGTTAAAAACCCAAATTGGATTAGAATAAGCCTAGGGAGGACGAAAATGACCTAAATGTTCAACCAATGACACCAAATGACACAAAATCACATATTGGATGCACAAGATTGGTTAAAAACCCTAATTGGATTAGAATAAGCCTAGGGAGGACGAAAATGATCTAAATTTTCAACGAATGACACAAAATGACACAAAATCACATATTGGATGCAAAAGATTGGTTAAAAATCCTAATTGGATTAGAATAAGCCTAGGGAGGACGAAAATGACCTAAATGTTCAACCAATGACACAAAATCACATATTGGATGCACAAGATTGGTTAAAAACCCTAATTGGATTAGAATAAGCCTAGGGAGGACAAAAATGACCTAAATGTTCAACCAATGACACAAAATTACACAAAATCACATATTGGATACACAGGATTGGTTAAAAACCCTAATTGGATTAGAATAAGCCTAGGGAGGACGAAAATGACCTAAATGTTCAACCAATGACACAAAATCACATATTGGATGCACAAGATTGGTTAAAAACCCTAATTGGATTAGAATAAGCCTAGGGAGGACAAAAATGACCTAAATGTTCAACCAATTACACAAAATCACATATAGGATGCACAAGATAGGTTAAAAACCCTAATTGGATTAGAATAAGCCTAGGGAGGACGAAAATGACCTAAATGTTCAACCAATGACACAAAATCACATATTGGATGCACAAGATTGGTTAAAAACCCTAATTGGATTAGAATAAGCCTAGCAAGGACGAAAATGACCTTATTGGATTAACAATGACACAAAATCACTTATTATATGCACAAGATTAGTTAAAAACCCTAATTGGATTAGAATAAGCCTAGGGAGGACAAAAATGAACTAAATGTTCAACCAATGACACAAAATGACACAAAATCACATATTGGATGCACAAGATTGGTTAAAAACCCTAATTGGATTAGAATAAGCCTAGGGAGGACGAAAATGACCTAAATGTTCAACCAATGACACAAAATCACATATTGGATGCACAAGATTGGTTAAAAACCCTAATTGGATTAGAATAAGCCTAGGCAGGAAAAAATGATCTAAATGTTCAACCAATGACACAAAATGACAAAAAATCACATACTGGATGCACAAGATTGGTTAAAAACCCTAATTGGATTAGAATAAGCCTAGGGAGGACGAAAATGACCTAAATGTTCAACCAATGACACAAAATGACACAAAATCACATATTGGATGCACAAGATTGGTTAAAAACCTTAATTGGATTATAATAAGCCTAGGGAGAAGAAAATGACCTAAATGTTCAACCAATGACACAAAATGACACAAACTCACATATTGGATGCACAAGATTGGTTATAAACCCTAATTGGATTAGAATAAGCCTAGGGAGGACGAAAATGACCTAAATTTTCAACCAATGACACAAAATCACATATTGGATACACAAGATTGGTTAAAAACCCTAATTGGATTAGAATAAGCCTAGGGAGGACGAAAATGAACTAAATGTTCAACCAATGACACAAAATGACACAAAATCACATATGGGATGCACAAGATTGGTTAAAAACCCTAATTGGATTAGAATAACCCTAGGGAGGACGAAAATGACCTAAATGTTCAACCAATGACACAAAATGACACAAAATCACATATTGGATGCACAAGATTGGTTAAAAACCCTAATTGGATTAGAATAAGCCTAGCGAGGACGAATGACATAAATTTTCAACCAATGACACAAAATAACACAAAATCACATATTGGATGCACAAGATTGGTTAAAAACCCTAATTGGATTAGAATAAGCCTAGGGAGGACGAAAATGACCTAAATGTTCAACCAATGACACAAAATAACACAAAATCACATATTGGATGCTCAAGATTGGTTAAAAACCCTAATTGGATTAGAATAAGCCTAGGGAGGACGAAAATGACCTAAATGTTCAACCAATGACACAAAATCACATATTGGATGCACAAGATTGGTTAAAAACCCTAATTGGATTAGAATAAGCCTAAGGAGGAGGAAAATGAACTAAATGTTCAACCAATGACACAAAATGACACAAAATCACATATTGGATGCACAAGATTGGTTAAAAACCCTAATTGGATTAGAATAAGCCTAGGGAGGACGAAAATGACCTAAATGTTCAACCAACGACACAAAATGAAACAAAATCAAATATTGGATGCACAATATTGGTTAAAAACCCTAATTGGATTAGAATAAGGCTAGGGAGGACGAAAATGACCTAAATGTTCAACCAATGACACAAAATGACACAAAATCACATATTGGATGCAAAAGATTGGTTAAAAACCCTAATTGGATTAGAATAAGGCTAGGGAGGACGAAAATGACCTAAATGTTCAACCAATGACACAAAATGACACAAAATCACATATTGGATGCACAACATTGGTTAAAAACCCTAATTGGTTTAGAATAAGGCTAGGGAGGACGAAAATGACCTACATGTTCAACCAATGACACAAAATGACACAAAATCACATATTGGATGCACAAGATTGGTTAAAAACCCTAATTGGATTAGAATAAGCCTAGGGAGGACGAAAATGACCTAAATGTTCAACCAATGACACAAAATGACACAAAATCACATATTGGATGCACAAGATTGGTTAAAAATCCTAATTGGATTAAAATAACCCTAGGGAGGACGAAAATGACCTAAATGTTGAACCAATGACACAAAATGACACAAAATCACATATTGGATGCAGAAGATTGGTTAAAAACCCTAAATGGAATAGAATAAGCCTAGGGAGGACGAAAATGAACTAAATGTTCAACCAATGACACAAAATCACATATTGGATGCACAAGATTGGTTAAAAACCCTAATTGGATTAGAATAAGCCTAGGGAGGACGAAAATGACCTAAATGTTCAACCAATGACACAAAATGACACAAAATCACATATTGGATGCACAAGATTGGTTAAAAACCTTAATTGGATTATAATAAGCCTAGGGAGAAGAAAATGACCTAAATGTTCAACCAATGACACAAAATGACACAAAATCACATATTGGATGCACAAGATTGGTTATAAACCCTAATTGGATTAGAATAAGCCTAGGGAGGACGAAAATGACCTAAATTTTCAACCAATGACACAAAATCACATATTGGATACACAAGATTGGTTAAAAACCCTAATTGGATTAGAATAAGCCTAGGGAGGACGAAAATGAACTAAATGTTCAACCAATGACACAAAATGACACAAAATCACATATGGGATGCACAAGATTGGTTACAAACCCTAATTGGATTAGAATAACCCTAGGGAGGACGAAAATAACCTAAATGTTCAACCAATGACACAAAATGACACAAAATCACATATTAGATGCACCAAATTGGTTAAAAACGCTAATTGGAATAGAATAAGCCTAGGGAGGACGAAAATGACCTAAATGTTCAACCAATGACACAAAATCACATATTGGATGCACAAGATTGGTTAAAAACCCTAATTGGATTAGAATAAACCTAGGCAGGACGAAAATGACCTAAATGTTCAACCAATGACACAAAATGACAAAAAATCACATACTGGATGCACAAGATTGGTTAAAAACCCTAATTGGATTAGAATAAGCCTAGGGAGGACGAAAATGACCTAAATGTTCAACCAATGACACAAAATTACATATTGGATGCACAAGATTGGTTAAAAACCCTAATTGGATTAGAATAAGCCTAGGGAGGACGAAAATGACCTAAATGTTCAACCAATGACACAAAATCACTAATTGGATGCACAAGATTGGTTAAAAACCCTAATTGGATTAGAATAAGCCTAGGGAGGACGAAAATGACCTAAATGTTCAACCAATGACACAAAATGACACAAAATCACATATTGGATGCACAAGATTGGTTAAAAACCCTAATTGGATTAGAATATGCCTAGGGAGGACCAAAATGACCTAAATGTTCAACCAATGACACATAATGACACAAAATCACATATTGGATGCACAAGATTGGTTAAAAACCCTAATTGGATTAGAATAAGCCTAGGGAGGACGAAAATGACCTAAATGTTCAACCAATGACACAAAATGACACAAAATCACATATTGGATGCACAAGATTGGTTAAAAACCCTAATTGGATTAGAATAGGCCTAGGGAGGACGATAATGACCTAAATGTTATACCAATGACATAAAATGACACAAAATCACATATTGGATGCACAAGATTGGTTAAAAACCCTAATTGGATTAGAATAAGCCTAGGGAGGACGAAAATGACCTAAATGTTCAACCAATGACACAAAATGACACAAAATCACATATTGGATGCACAAGATTGGTTAAAAACCCTAATTGGATTAGAATAAGCCTAGGAGGACGAAAATGAACTAAAAGTTTAGCCAATGACACAAAATGACACAAAATCACATATTGGATGCACAAGATTGGTTAAAAACCCTAATTGGATTAGAATAAGCCTAGGGAGGACGAAAATGACCTAAATGTTCAACCAATGACACAAAATCACATATTGGATGCACAAGATTGGTTAAAAACCCTAATTGGATTAGAATAAGCCTAGGCAGGAAAAAATGATCTAAATGTTCAACCAATGACACAAAATGACAAAAAATCACATACTGGATGCACAAGATTGGTTAAAAACCCTAATTGGATTAGAATAAGCCTAGGGAGGACGAAAATGACCTAAATGTTCAACCAATGACACAAAATGACACAAAATTACATATTGGATGCACAGGAATGGTTAAAAACCCTAATTGGATTAGAATAAGCCTAGGGAGGACGAAAATAACCTAAATGTTCAACCAATGACACAAAATCACTAATTGGGTGCACAAGATTGGTTAAAAACCCTAATTGGATTAGAATAAGCCTAGGGAGGACGAAAATGACCTAAATGTTCAACCAATCACACAAAATGACACAAAATCACATATTGGATGCACAAGATTGGTTAAAAACCCTAATTGGATTAGAATAAGCCTAGGAAGGATGAAAATGACCTAAATGTTCAACCAATGACACAAAATGACCCAAAATCATATATTGGATGCACAAGATTGGTTATAAACCCTAATTGGATTAGAATAAGCCTAGGGAGGACGAAAATGACCTAAATTTTCAACCAATGACACAAAATCACATATTGGATACACAAGATTCGTTAAAAACCCTAATTGGATTAGAATAACCCTAGGGAGGACGAAAATGACCTAAATGTTCAACCAATGACACAAAATCACATATTAGATGCACCAAATTGGTTAAAAACGCTAATTGGAATAGAATAAGCCTAGGGAGGACGAAAATGACCTAAATGTTCAACCAATGACACAAAATCACATATTGGATGCACAAGATTGGTTAAAAACC
>JBBPBQ010000008.1:6654908-6678890 GCA_037974755.1 Cicer yamashitae | reverse complement strand
ATGCACAAGATTGGTTAAAAACCCTAATTGGATTAGAATAAGCCTAGGGAGGACGAAAATGACCTAAATGTTCAACCGATGACACAAAATGGCACAAAATCCCATATTGGATGCACAAGATTGGTTAGAAACCCTAATTGGATTAGAATAAGCCTAGGGAGGACGAAAATGACCTAAATGTTCAACCAATGTCACAAAATGACACAAAATCACATATTGGATGCACATGATTGGTTAAAAACCCTAATTGGATTAGAATAAGCCTAGGGAGGACGAAAATGACCTAAATGTTCAACGAATGACACAAAATGACACAAAATCACATATTGGATGCACAAGATTGGTTAAAAACCCTAATTGGATTAGAATAAGCCTAGGGAGGACGAAAATGACCTAAATTTTCAACCAATGACACAAAATGACACTAAATCACATATTGGATGCACAAGATTGGTTAAAAACCCTAATTGGATTAGAATAAGCCTAGGGAGGACGAAAATGACCTAAATGTTCAACCAATGACACAAACTGACACAAAATCACATGTTGGATGCACAAGATTCGTTAAAAACCCTAATTGGATTAGAATAAGGCTAGGGAGGAGGAAAATGACCTAAATGTTCAACCAATGACACAAAATCACATATTAGATGCACAAGATTGGTTAAAAACCCTAATTGGATTAGAATAAGCCTAGGGAGGACGAAAATGACCTAAATGTTCAACCAATGACACAAAATTACACAAAATCACATATTGGATGCACAAGATTGGTTAAAAACCCTAATTGGATTAGAATAAGCCTAGGGATGACGAAAATGACCTAAATGTTCAACCAATGACACAAAATGACATAAAATCACATATTGGATGCACAAGATTGGTTAAAAACCCTAATTGGATTAGAATAAGCCTAGGGAGGACGAAAATGACCTAAATGTTCAACCATTGACACAAAATGACACAAAATCACATATTGGATCCACAAGTTTGGTTAAAAACCCTAATTGGATTAGAATAAGCCTAGGGATTACGAAAATGACCTAAATGTTCAACCAATGACACAAAATCACATATTGGAAGCACAAGATTGGTTAAAAACCCTAATTGGATTTGAATAAGCCTAGGGAGAACGAAAATGACCTAAATGTTCAACCAATGACACAAAATCACATATTGGATGCACAAGTTTGGTTAAAAACCCTAATTGGATTAGAATAAGCCTAGGGAGGACGAAAATGACCTAAATGTTCAACCAATGACACAAAATGACACAAAATCACATATTGGATGCACAAGTTTGGTTAAAAACCCTAATTGGATTAGAATAAGCCTAGGGAGGACGAAAATGACCTAAATGTTCAACGAATGACACAAAATGACCCAAAATCAGATATTGGATGCACAAGATTGGTTAAAAACCCTAATTGGATTAGAATAAGCCTAGGGAGGACGAAAATGACCTAAATGTTCAACCAATGACACAAAATGACACAAAATCACATATTGGATGCACAAGATTGGTTAAAAACCCTAATTGGAATAGAATAAGCCTTGGGAGGACGAAAATGACCTAAATGTTCAACCAATCACACAAAATGACACAAAATCACATATTGGATGCACAAGATTCGTTAAAAACCCTAATTGGATTAGAATAAGGCTAGGGAGGAGGAAAATGACCTAAATGTTCAACCAGTGACACAAAATCACATATTGGATGCACAAGATTGGTTAAAAACCCTAATTGGATTAGAATAAGCCTAGGGAGGACGAAAATGACCTAAATGTTCAACGAATGACACAAAATGACACAAAATCACATATTGGATGCACAAGATTGGTTAAAAACCCTAATTGGATTAAAATAAGCCTGGGGATGACGAAAATGACCTAAATGTTCAACCAATGACACAAAATGACACAAAATCACATATTGGATGCACAAGATTGGTTAAAAACCCTAATTGGATTAGAATAAGCCTAGGGAGGACGAAAATGACCTAAATGTTCAACGAATGACACAAAATGACACAAAATCACATATTGGATGCACAAGATTGGTTAGAAACCCTAATTGGATTAGAATAAGCCTAGGGAGGACGAAAATGACCTATATGTTCAACCAATGACACAAAAACACATATTGAATGCACAAGATTGGTTAAAAACCCTAATTGGATTAGAATAAGCCTAGGGAGGACGAAAATGACCTAAATGTTCAACCAATGACACAAACTGACACAAAATCACATATTGGATGCACAAGATTCGTTAAAAACCCTAATTGGATTAGAATAAGGCTAGGGAGGAGGAAAATGACCTAAATGTTCAACCAATGACACAAAATCACATATTGGATGCACAAGATTGGTTAAAAACCCTAATTGGATTACAATAAGCCTAGGGAGGACGAAAATGACCTAAATGTTCAACCAATGACACAAAGTGACACAAACTCACATATTGGATGCACAATGTTGGTTAAAAAGCCTAATTGGATTAGAATAATCCTAGGGATGACGAAAATGACCGAAATGTTCAACCAATGACACAAAATCACATATTAGATGCACAAGATTGGTTAAAAACCCTAATTGGATTAGAATAAGCCTAGGGAGGACGAAAATGACCTAAATGTTCAACCAATGACACAAACTGACACAAAATCACATATTGGATGCACAAGATTCGTTAAAAACCCTAATTGGATTAGAATAAGGCTAGGGAGGAGGAAAATGACCTAAATGTTCAACCAATGACACAAAATCACATATTAGATGCACAAGATTGGTTAAAAACCCTAATTGGATTAGAATAAGCCTAAGGAGGACGAAAATGACCTAAATGTTCAACCAATGACACAAAGTGACACAAACTCACATATTGGATGCACAATGTTGGTTAAAAAGCCTAATTGGATTAGAATAATCCTAGGGATGACGAAAATGTCCGAAATGTTCAACCAATGACACAAAATCACATATTAGATGCACAAGATTGGTTAAAAACCCTAATTGGATTAGAATAAGCCTAGGGAGGACGAAAATGACCTAAATGTTCAACCGATGACACAAAATGGCACAAAATCCCATATTGGATGCACAAGATTGGTTAGAAACCCTAATTGGATTAGAATAAGCCTAGGGAGGACGAAAATGACCTATATGTTCAACCAATGACACAAAAACACATATTGAATGCACAAGATTGGTTAAAAACCCTAATTGGATTAGAATAAGCCTAGGGAGGACAAAAATGAACTAAATGTTCAACCAATGACACAAAATGAAACAAAATCACATATTGGATGCACAAGATTGGTTAAAAACCCTAATTGGATTAGAATAAGCCTAGGGAGGACGAAAATGACCTAAATGTGCAACCAATGACACAAAATCACATATAGGATGCACAAGATTGGTTAAAAACCCTAATTGGATTAGAATAAGCCTAGGGAGGACGAGAATGACCTAAATGTTCAACCAATGACACAAAATGACACAAAATCACATATTGGATGCACAAGATTGGTTAAAAACCCTTATTGGATTAGAATAAGCCTAGGGAGGACGAAAATGACCTAAATTTTCAACCAATGACACAAAATGACACTAAATCACATATTGGATGCACAAGATTGGTTAAAAACCCTAATTGGATTAGAATAAGCCTAGGGAGGACGAAAATGACCTAAATGTTCAACCAATGACACAAAATGACACTAAATCACATATTGGATGCACAAGATTGGTTAAAAACCCTAATTGGAATAGAATAAGCCTTGGGAGGACGAAAATGACCTAAATGTTCAACCAATCACACAAAATGACACAAAATCACATATTGGATGCACAAGATACGTTAAAAACCCTAATTGGATTAGAATAAAGCTAGGGAGGAGGAAAATGACCTAAATGTTCAACCAATGACACAAAATCACATATTGGATGCACAAGATTGGTTAAAAACCCTAATTGGATTAGAATAAGCCTAGGGAGGACGAAAATGACCTAAATGTTCAACCAATCACACAAAATGACACAAAATCACATATTGGATGCATAAGATTGGTTAAAACCCCTAATTGGATTAGAATAAGCCTAGGGAGGACGAAAATGACCTAAATGTTCAACCAATGACACAAAATCACATATTGGATGCACAAGATTGGTTAAAAAACCTAATTGGATTAGAATAAGCCTAGGGAGGACGAAAATGACCTAAATGTTCAACCAATGACACAAAATGACACAAAATCACATATTGGATGCACAAGATTTGTTAAAAACCCTAATTGGATTACAATAAGCCTAGGGAGGACGAAAATGACCTAAATGTTCAACCAATGACATAAAATGACACAAAATCACATATTGGATGCACATGATTGGTTAAAAACCCTAATTGGATTAGAATAAGCCTAGGGAGGAAGAAAATGACCTAAATGTTCAACCAATGACACAAAATGAAACAAAATCACATATTTGATGCACAAGATTGGTTAAAAACCCTAATTGGATTAGAATAAGCCTAGGGAGGACGAAAATGACCTAAATGTGCAACCAATGACACAAAATCACATATAGGATGCACAAGATTGGTTAAAAACCCTAATTGGATTAGAATAAGCCTAGGGAGGACGAGAATGACCTAAATGTTCAACCAATGACACAAAATCACATATTGGATGCACAAGATTGGTTAAAAACCCTAATTGGATTAGAATAAGCCTTGGGAGGACGAAAATGACCTAAATGTTCAACCAATCACACAAAATGACACAAAATCACATATTGGATGCACAAGATTGGTTAAAAACCCTAATTGGATTAGAATAAGCCTAGGGAGGACGAAAATGACCTAAATGTTCAACCAATGACACAAAATGTCACAAAATCACATATTGGTTGCACAAGATTGGTTAAAAACCCTAATTGGATTAGAATAAGCCTAGGGAGGACGAAAATGACCTAAATGTTCAACCAATGACACAAAATTACACAAAATCACATATTGGATGCACAAGATTGGTTAAAAACCCTAATTTGATTAGAATAAACCTAGGGTGGACGAAAATGACCTAAATGTTCAACCAATGACACAAAATCACATATTGGATGCACAAGATTGGTTAAAAACCCTAATTGGATTAGAATAAGCCTAGGGAGGACGAAAATGACCTAAATGTTCAACCAATGACACAAAATGACACAAAATCACATATTGGATGCTCATGATTGGTTAAAAACCCTAATTGGATTAGAATAAGCCTAGGGAGGACGAAAATGACCTAAATGTTCAACCAATGACACAAAATGACACAAAATCACATATTGGATGCACAAGATTGGTTAAAAACCCTAATTGGATTGTAATAAGCCTAGGGAGGACGAAAATGACCTAATTGGATTACCAATGACATAAAATCACTTATCATATGCACAAGATTGGTTAAAAACCCTAATTGGATTAGAATAAGCCTAGGGAGGACGAAAATGACCTAAATGTTCAACCAATGACACAAAATGACACAAAATCACATATTGGATGCACAAGATTGGTTAAAAACCCTAATTGGATTAGAATAAGCCTAGGGAGGACGAAAATGACCTAAATGTTCAACGAATGACACAAAATGACACAAAATCACATATTGGATGCACAAGATTGGTTAAAAACCATAATTGGATTAGAATAAGCCTAGGGAGGACGAAAATGACGTAAATGTTCAACCATTGACACAAAATGACACAAAATCACATATTGGATGCACAAGATTGGTTAAAAACCCTAAGTGGATTAGAATAAGCCTAGGGAGGACGAAAATGACCTAAATGTTCAACCAATGACACAAAATCACATATTGGATGCACAAGATTGGTTATATACCCTAATTGGATTAGAATAAGCCTAGGGAGGACGAAAATGACCTAAATGTTCAACCAATGACACAAAATGACACAAAATCACATATTGGATGCACAAGATTGGTTAAAAACCCTAATTGGATTAGAATAAGCATAGCAAGGACGAAAATGACCTAAATGTTCAACCAATGACACAAAATCACATATTGGATGCACAAGATTGGTTAAAAACCCTAATTGGATTAGAATAAGCCTAGGGAGGACGAAAATGACCTAAATGTTCAACCAATGACACAAAATCACACAAAATCACATATTGGATGCACAAGATTGGTTAAAAACCCTAATTGGATTAGAATAAACCTAGGGAGGACAAATATGACCTAAATGTTCAACCAATGACACAAAATCACATATTGGATGCACAAGATTGGTTAAAAACCCTAATTGGATTAGAATAAGCCTAGGGAGGACGAAAATGACCTAAATGTTCAACCAATGACACAAAATGACACAAAATCACATATTGGATGCTCAAGATTGGTTAAAAACCCTAATTGGATTAGAATAAGCCTAGGGAGAACGAAAATGAACTAAATGTTCAACCAATGACACAAAATGACACAAAATCACATATTGGATGCACAAGATTGGTTAAAAACCCTAATTGGATTAGAATAAGCCTAGGGAGGACGAAAATGACCTAAATGTTCAACCAATGACACAAAATGACACTAAATCACATATTGGATGCACAAGATTGGTTAAAAACCCTTATTGGATTAGAATAAGCCTAGGGAGGACGAAAATGACCTAAATGATCAACCAATGACACATAATGACACAAAATCACATATTGGATGCACAAGATTGGTTAAAAACCCTAATTGGAATAGAATAAGCCTTGGGAGAACGAAAATGACCTAAATGTTCAACCAATCACACAAAATGACACAAAATCACATATTGGATGCATATGATTGGTTAAAACCCCTAATTGGATTAGAATAAGCCTAGGGAGGACGAAAATGACCTAAATGTTCAACCAATGACACAAAATCACATATTGGATGCACAAGATTGGTTAAAAACCCTAATTGGATTAGAATAAGCCTAGGGAGGACGAAAATGACCTAAATGTTCAACCAATGACACAAAATGACACAAAATCACATAATTGGATTAGAATAAGCCTAGGGAGGACGAAAATGACCTAAATGTTCAACCAATGACATAAAATCACATATTGGATGCAGAAGATTGGTTAAAAACCCTAATTGGATTAGAATAAGCCTAGGGAGGACGAAAATGACAAAAATGTTCAACCAATGACACAAAATCACATATTGGATGCACAAGATTGGTTAAAAACCCTAATTGGATTAGAATAAGCCTAGGGAGGACGAAAATGACCTAAATGTTCAACCAATGACACAAAATGACACAAGATCACATATTGGATGCACAAGATTGGTTAAAAACCCTAATTGGATTAGAATAAGCCTAGGGAGGACGGAAATGTCCTAAATGTTCAACCAATGACACAAAATGACACAAAATCACATATCGGATGCACAAGATTGGTTTAAGACCCTAATTGGATTAGAATAAGCCTAGGGAGGACGAAAATGGCCTAAATGTTCAACCAATGACACAAAATCAAATATTGGATGCACAAGATTGGTTAAAAACCCTAATTGGATTAGAATAAGCCTAGGGAGGACGAAAATGACCTAAATGTTCAACCAATGACACAAAATGACACAAAATCACATATTGGATGCACAAGATTGGTTAAAAACCCTAATTGGAATAGAATAAGCCTTGGGAGGACGAAAATGACCTAAATGTTCAACCAATCACACAAAATGACACAAAATCACATATTGGATGCACAAGATTCGTTAAAAACCCTAATTGGATTAGAATAAGGCTAGGGAGGAGGAAAATGACCTAAATGTTCAACCAGTGACACAAAATCACATATTGGATGCACAAGATTGGTTAAAAACCCTAATTGGATTAGAATAAGCCTAGGGAGGACGAAAATGACCTAAATGTTCAACGAATGACACAAAATGACACAAAATCACATATTGGATGCACAAGATTGGTTAAAAACCCTAATTGGATTAGAATAAGCCTAGGGAGGACGAAAATGACCTAAATTTTCAACCAATGACACAAAATGACACTAAATCACATATTGGATGCACAAGATTGGTTAAAAACCCTAATTGGATTAGAATAAGCCTAGGGAGGACGAAAATGACCTAAATGTTCAACCAATGACACAAACTGACACAAAATCACATGTTGGATGCACAAGATTCGTTAAAAACCCTAATTGGATTAGAATAAGGCTAGGGAGGAGGAAAATGACCTAAATGTTCAACCAATGACACAAAATCACATATTAGATGCACAAGATTGGTTAAAAACCCTAATTGGATTAGAATAAGCCTAGGGAGGACGAAAATGACCTAAATGTTCAACCAATGACACAAAATGACACTAAATCACATATTGGATGCACAAGATTGGTTAAAAACCCTAATTGGATTAGAATAAGCCTAGGGAGGACGAAAATGACCTAAATGTTCAACCAATGACAAAAAATGACACAAAATCACATATTGGATGCACAAGATTGGTTAAAAACCCTAATCGGCGTAGAATAAGCCTAGGGAGGACGAAAATGACCTAAATGTTCAACCAATTCACACAAAATAACACAAAATCACATATTGGATGTACAAGATTGGTTAAAAATCCTAATTGGATTAAAATAACCCTAGGGAGGACGAAAATGACCTAAATGTTCAACCAATGACACAAAATGACACAAAATCACATATTGGATGCACAGGATTGGTGAAAAACCCTAATTGGATTAGAATAAGCCTGGGGAGGACGAAAATGACCTAAATGTTCAACCAATGACACAAAATGACACAAAATCACATATTGGATGCACAAGATTGGTTAAAAACCCTAATTGGATTAGAATAAGCCTAGGGAGGACGAAAATGACCTAAATGTTCAACCAATGACACAATCTCACATATTGGTTGCACAAGATTGGTTAAAAACCCTAATTGGATTAGAATAAGCCTAGGGAGGACGAAAATGACCTAAATGTTCAACCAATGACACAAAATCACATATTGGATGCACAAGATTGGTTAAAAACCCTAATTGGATTAGTATAAGCCTAGGGAGGACAAAAATGACCTAAATGTTCAACCAATGACACAATCAATTATTGGATGCACAATAATTTTTAAAAATCCTAATTGGATTAGAATAAGCCTAGGGAGGAGGAAAATGACCTAAACGTGCAACCAATTACACAAAATCACATATTGGATGCACAAGATTGGTTAAAAACCCTAATTGGATTAGAATAAGCATATGGAGGATGAAAATGACCTAAATGTTCAACCAATAACACATATCACATATTGGATGCACAAGATTGGTTAAAAACTCTAATTGGATTAGAATAAGCCTAGGGAGGACAAAAATGACCTAATTGTTCAACCAATAACACAATCATTTATTGGATGCACAAGATTTGTTAAAAACACTAATTGGATTAGAATAAGCCTAGGGAGGAGGAAAATGACCTAAATGTGCAACCAATTACACAAAATCACATATTGGATGCACAAGATTGGTTAAAAACCCTAATTGGATTAGAATAAGCCTAGGGAGGACGAAAATGACCTAAATGTTCAACCAATGACACAAAATCACATATTGGATGCATAAGATTGGTTAAAAACCCTAATTGGATTAGAATAAGCCTAGGGAGGACGAAAATGACCTAAATGTTCAACCAATGACACAAAATGACACTAAATCACATATTGGATGCACAAGATTGGTTAAAAACCCTAATTGGATTAGAATAAGCCTAGGGAGGACGAAAATGACCTAAATGTTCAACCAATGACACAAAATGACACTAAATCACATATTGGATGCACAAGATTGGTTAAAACCCTAATTGGATTAGAATAAGCCTAGGGAGGACGAAAATGACCTAAATGTTCAACCAATTTCACAAACTGACACAAAATGACATATTGGATGCACAAGATTGGTTAGAAACCCTAATTGGATTAGAATAAGCCTAGGGAGGACAAAAATGACCTAAATGTTCAACCAATGACACAAAATCACATATAGGATGCACAAGATTGGTTAAAAACCCTAATTGGATTAGAATAAGCCTAGGGAGGACGAGAATGACCTAAATGTTCAACCAATGACACAAAATGACACTAAATTACATATTGGATGCACAAGATTGGTTAAGAACCCTAATTGGATTAGAATAAGCCTTGGGAGGACGAAAATGACCTAAATGTTCAACCAATGACACAAACTGACACAAAATCACATATTGGATGCACAAGATTGGTTAGAAACCGTAATTGGATTAGGATAAGCCTAGGGAGGACGAAAATGACCTATATGTTCAACCAATGACACAAAAACACATATTGGATGCACAAGATTGGTTAAAAACCCTAATTGGATTAGAATAAGCCTAGGGAGGACGAAAATGACCTAAATGTTCAACCAATGACACAAAATGACACTAAATCACATATTGGATGCACAAGATTGGTTAAAAACCCTAATTGGATTAGAATAAGCCTAGGGAGGACGAAAATGACCTAAATGTTCAACCAATGACACAATATGACACAAAATCACATATTGGATGCACAAGATTGGTTAAAAACCCTAATTGGATTAGAATAAGCCTAGGGAGGACGAAAATGACCTAAATGTTCAACCAATGACACAAAATCACATATTGGATGCACAAGATTGGTTAAAAACGCTAATTGGATTAGAATAAGCCTATGGAGGACGAAAATGACCTATATGTTCAACCAATGACACAAAATCACATATTGGATGCACAAGATTGGTTAAAAACCCTAATTGGATTAGAATAAGCCTATGGAGGATGAAAATGACCTAAATGTTCAACCAATGACACAAAATCACATATTGGATGCACAAGATTGGTTAAAAACCCTAATTGGATTAGAATAAGCCTAGGGAGGACGAAAATGACCTAAATGTTCAACCAATCACACAAAATGACACAAAATCACATATTGGATGCATAAGATTGGTTAAAACCCCTAATTGGATTAGAATAAGCCTAGGGAGGACGAAAATGACCTAAATGTTCAACCAATGACACAAAATGACACTAAATCACATATTGGATGCACAAGATTGGTTAAAAACCCTAATTGGAATAGAATAAGCCTTGGGAGGACGAAAATGACCTAAATGTTCAACCAATCACACAAAATGACACAAAATCACATATTGGATGCACAAGATACGTTAAAAACCCTAATTGGATTAGAATAAAGCTAGGGAGGAGGAAAATGACCTAAATGTTCAACCAATGACACAAAATCACATATTGGATGCACAAGATTGGTTAAAAACCCTAATTGGATTAGAATAAGCCTAGGGAGGACGAAAATGACCTAAATGTTCAACCAATGACACAAAGTGACACAAACTCACATATTGGATGCACAATGTTGGTTAAAAAGCCTAATTGGATTAGAATAATCCTAGGGATGACGAAAATGACCGAAATGTTCAACCAATGACACAAAATCACATATTAGATGCACAAGATTGGTTAAAAACCCTAATTGGATTAGAATAAGCCTAGGGAGGACGAAAATGACCTAAATGTTCAACCAATGACACAAACTGACACAAAATCACATATTGGATGCACAAGATTCGTTAAAAACCCTAATTGGATTAGAATAAGGCTAGGGAGGAGGAAAATGACCTAAATGTTCAACCAATGACACAAAATCACATATTAGATGCACAAGATTGGTTAAAAACCCTAATTGGATTAGAATAAGCCTAAGGAGGACGAAAATGACCTAAATGTTCAACCAATGACACAAAGTGACACAAACTCACATATTGGATGCACAATGTTGGTTAAAAAGCCTAATTGGATTAGAATAATCCTAGGGATGACGAAAATGTCCGAAATGTTCAACCAATGACACAAAATCACATATTAGATGCACAAGATTGGTTAAAAACCCTAATTGGATTAGAATAAGCCTAGGGAGGACGAAAATGACCTAAATGTTCAACCGATGACACAAAATGGCACAAAATCCCATATTGGATGCACAAGATTGGTTAGAAACCCTAATTGGATTAGAATAAGCCTAGGGAGGACGAAAATGACCTATATGTTCAACCAATGACACAAAAACACATATTGAATGCACAAGATTGGTTAAAAACCCTAATTGGATTAGAATAAGCCTAGGGAGGACAAAAATGAACTAAATGTTCAACCAATGACACAAAATGAAACAAAATCACATATTGGATGCACAAGATTGGTTAAAAACCCTAATTGGATTAGAATAAGCCTAGGGAGGACGAAAATGACCTAAATGTGCAACCAATGACACAAAATCACATATAGGATGCACAAGATTGGTTAAAAACCCTAATTGGATTAGAATAAGCCTAGGGAGGACGAGAATGACCTAAATGTTCAACCAATGACACAAAATGACACAAAATCACATATTGGATGCACAAGATTGGTTAAAAACCCTTATTGGATTAGAATAAGCCTAGGGAGGACGAAAATGACCTAAATGTTCAACCAATGACACAAAATGACACAAAATCACATATTGGATGCACAAGATTGGTTAAAAACCCTTATTGGATTCGAATAAGTCTAGGGAGGACGCAAATGAGCTAAATGTTCAACCAATGACACAAAATCACATATTGGATGCACAAGATTGGTTAAAAACCCTAATTGGATTAGAATAAGCCTAGGGAGGACGAAAATGACCTAAATGTTCAACCAATGACACAAAATGACACAAAATCACATATTGGATGCACAAGATTGGTTAAAAACCTTAATTGGATTAGAATAAGCCTAGGGAGGACGAAAATGACCTAAATGTTCAACCAATGACACAAAAGGACACAAAATCACATATTCGATGCACAAGATTGGTTAAAAACCCTAATTGGATTAGAATAAGCCCAAGGAGGACGAAAATGACCTAAATGTTCAACCAATGATACAAAATGACACAAAATCACATATTGGATGCAAAAGATTGCTTAAAAACCCTAATTGGATTAGAATAAGCCTAGGGAGGACAAAAATGACCTAAATGTTCAACCAATGACACAAAATGACACAAAATCACATATTGGATGCACAAGATTGGTTAAAAACCCTAATTGGATTAGAATAAGCCTAGGGAGGACGAAAATGACCTAAATGTTTAAACAATGACACAAAATCACATATTGGATGCACAAGATTGGTTAAAAATCCTAATTGGATTAGAATAAGCCTAGGGAGGACGAAAATGACCTAAATGTTCAACCAATGACACAAAATGACACAAAATCACATATTGGATGCACAAGATTTGTTAAAAACCCTAATTGGATTACAATAAGCCTAGGGAGGACGAAAATGACCTAAATGTTCAACCAATGACATAAAATGACACAAAATCACATATTGGATGCACATGATTGGTTAAAAACCCTAATTGGATTAGAATAAGCCTAGGGAGGAAGAAAATGACCTAAATGTTCAACCAATGACACAAAATCACATATTGGATGCACAAGATTGGTTAAAAACCCTAATTGGATTAGAATAAGCCTAGGGAGGACGAAAATGACCTAAATGTTCAACGAATGACACAAAATGACACAAAATCACATATTGGATGCACAAGATTGGTTAAAAACCCTAATTGGATTAGAATAAGCCTAGGGAGGACGAAAATGACCTAAATATTCAACCAATGACACAAAATGAGACAAAATCACATATTGGATGCACAAGATTTGTTAAAAACCCTAATTGGATTACAATAAGCCTAGGGAGGACGAAAATGACCTAAATGGTCAACCAATAACACGAAATCACATATTGGATGCACAAGATTGGTTAAAAACCCTTATTGGATTAGAATAAGCCTAGGGAGGACGAAAATGACCTAAATGTTTAACCAATGACACAAAATGACACAAAATCACATATTGGATGCACAAGATTGGTTAAAAACCCTAATTGGATTAGAATAAGCCTAGGGAGGACGAAAATGACCTAAATGTTCAATCAATGACACAAAATGACACAAAATCACATACTGGATGCACAAGATTGGTTAAAAACCCTAATTGGATTAGAATAAGCCTAGGGAGGACGAAAATGACCTAAATGTTCAACCAATGACACAAAATGATACAAAATCACATATTGGATGGACAAGATTGGTTAAAAACCCTAATTGGATTAGAATAAGCCTAGGGAGGACGAAAATGACCTAAATGTTCAACCAATGACACAAAATCACATATTGGATGAACAAGATTGGTTAAAAACCCTAATTGGATTAGAATGAGCCTATGGAGAACGAAAATGATCTATATGTTCAACCAACGACACAAAATGACACAAAATCACATATTGGATGCACAAGATTGGTTAAAAACCCTAATTGGATTAGAATAAGCCTAGGGAGGACGAAAATGACCTAAATGTTCAACGAATGACACAAAATGACACAAAATCACATATTGGATGCACAAGATTGGTTAAAAACCCTAATTGGATTAAAATAAGCCTGGGGATGACGAAAATGACCTAAATGTTCAACCAATGACACAAAATGACACAAAATCACATATTGGATGCACAAGATTGGTTAAAAACCCTAATTGGATTAGAATAAGCCTAGGGAGGACGAAAATGACCTAAATGTTCAACGAATGACACAAAATGACACAAAATCACATATTGGATGCACAAGATTGGTTAAAAACCCTAATTGGATTAGAATAAGCCTGGGGATGACGAAAATCACCTAAATGTTCAACCAATGATACAAAATGACACAAAATCACATATTGGATGCACAAGATTGGTTAAAAACCCTAATTGGATTAGAATAAGCCTAGCGAGGACGAAATTGACCTAAATGTTCAACCAATGACACAAAATGACACAAAATCACATATTGGATGCACAAGATTGGTTAAAAACCCTAATTGGATTAGAATAAGCCTAGGGAGGACGAAAATGACCTAAATGTTCAACCAATGACACAAAATGACACAAAATCACATATTGGATGCACAAGATTGGTTAAAAATCCTAATTGGATTAAAATAACCCTAGGGAGGACGAAAATGACCTAAATGTTGAACCAATGACACAAAATGACACAAAATCACATATTGGATGCAGAAGATTGGTTAAAAACCCTAAATGGAATAGAATAAGCCTAGGGAGGACGAAAATGAACTAAATGTTCAACCAATGACACAAAATCACATATTGGATGCACAAGATTGGTTAAAAACCCTAATTGGATTAGAATAAGCCTAGGGAGGACGAAAATGACCTAAATGTTCAACCAATGACACAAAATGACACAAAATCACATATTGGATGCACAAGATTGGTTAAAAACCCTAGTTGGATTATAATAAGCCTAGGGAGGACGAAAATGACCTAAATGTTCAACCAATGACACAAAATCACATATTGGATGCACAAGATTGGTTAAAAACCCTAATTGGATTAGAATAAGCCTAGGGAGGACGAAAATGACCTAAATGTTCAACCAATGACACAAAATGACACAAAATCACATATTGGATGCACAAGATTAATTAAAAACCCTAATTGGATTAGAATAAGCCTAGGGAGGACGAAAATGACCTAAATGTTCAACCAATGACACAAAATTACACAAAATCACATATTGGATGCACAAGATTGGTTAAAAACCCTAATTGGATTAGAATAAGCCTAGGGAGGACGATAATGACCTAAATGTTCAACCAATGACACAAAATCACATATTGGATGCACAAGATTGGTTAAAACCCCTAATTGGATTAGAATAAGCCTAGGGATGACGACAATGACCTAAATGTTCAACCAATGACACAAAATGACACTAAATCACATATTGGATGCACAAGATTGGTTAAAAACCCTAATTGGATTAGAATAAGCCTAGGGAGGACGAAAATGACCTAAATGTTCAACCAATGACACAAAATGACAGAAAATCACATATTGGATGCACAAGATTGGTTAAAAACCCTAATTGGATTAGAATAAGCTTAAGGAGGACGAAAATGACCTAAATGTTCAACCAATGACACAAAATGACACAAAATCACATATTGGATGCACAAGATTGGTTAAAAACCCTAATTGGATTAGAATAAGCCTAGGGAGGACGAAAATGACCTAAATGTTCAACCAATCACACAAAATGACACAAAATCACATATTGGATGCATAAGATTGGTTAAAACCCCTAATTGGATTAGAATAAGCCTAGGGAGGACGAAAATGACCTAAATGTTCAACCAATGACACAAAATGACACTAAATCACATATTGGATGCACAAGATTGGTTAAAAACCCTAATTGGAATAGAATAAGCCTTGGGAGGACGAAAATGACCTAAATGTTCAACCAATCACACAAAATGACACAAAATCACATATTGGATGCACAAGATACGTTAAAAACCCTAATTGGATTAGAATAAAGCTAGGGAGGAGGAAAATGACCTAAATGTTCAACCAATGACACAAAATCACATATTGGATGCACAAGATTGGTTAAAAACCCTAATTGGATTAGAATAAGCCTAGGGAGGACGAAAATGACCTAAATGTTCAACCAATGACACAAAGTGACACAAACTCACATATTGGATGCACAATGTTGGTTAAAAAGCCTAATTGGATTAGAATAATCCTAGGGATGACGAAAATGACCGAAATGTTCAACCAATGACACAAAATCACATATTAGATGCACAAGATTGGTTAAAAACCCTAATTGGATTAGAATAAGCCTAGGGAGGACGAAAATGACCTAAATGTTCAACCAATGACACAAACTGACACAAAATCACATATTGGATGCACAAGATTCGTTAAAAACCCTAATTGGATTAGAATAAGGCTAGGGAGGAGGAAAATGACCTAAATGTTCAACCAATGACACAAAATCACATATTAGATGCACAAGATTGGTTAAAAACCCTAATTGGATTAGAATAAGCCTAAGGAGGACGAAAATGACCTAAATGTTCAACCAATGACACAAAGTGACACAAACTCACATATTGGATGCACAATGTTGGTTAAAAAGCCTAATTGGATTAGAATAATCCTAGGGATGACGAAAATGTCCGAAATGTTCAACCAATGACACAAAATCACATATTAGATGCACAAGATTGGTTAAAAACCCTAATTGGATTAGAATAAGCCTAGGGAGGACGAAAATGACCTAAATGTTCAACCGATGACACAAAATGGCACAAAATCCCATATTGGATGCACAAGATTGGTTAGAAACCCTAATTGGATTAGAATAAGCCTAGGGAGGACGAAAATGACCTATATGTTCAACCAATGACACAAAAACACATATTGAATGCACAAGATTGGTTAAAAACCCTAATTGGATTAGAATAAGCCTAGGGAGGACAAAAATGAACTAAATGTTCAACCAATGACACAAAATGAAACAAAATCACATATTGGATGCACAAGATTGGTTAAAAACCCTAATTGGATTAGAATAAGCCTAGGGAGGACGAAAATGACCTAAATGTGCAACCAATGACACAAAATCACATATAGGATGCACAAGATTGGTTAAAAACCCTAATTGGATTAGAATAAGCCTAGGGAGGACGAGAATGACCTAAATGTTCAACCAATGACACAAAATGACACAAAATCACATATTGGATGCACAAGATTGGTTAAAAACCCTTATTGGATTAGAATAAGCCTAGGGAGGACGAAAATGACCTAAATTTTCAACCAATGACACAAAATGACACTAAATCACATATTGGATGCACAAGATTGGTTAAAAACCCTAATTGGATTAGAATAAGCCTAGGGAGGACGAAAATGACCTAAATGTTCAACCAATGACACAAAATGACACTAAATCACATATTGGATGCACAAGATTGGTTAAAACCCTAATTGGATTAGAATAAGCCTAGGGAGGACGAAAATGACCTAAATGTTCAACCAATTTCACAAACTGACACAAAATGACATATTGGATGCACAAGATTGGTTAGAAACCCTAATTGGATTAGAATAAGCCTAGGGAGGACAAAAATGACCTAAATGTTCAACCAATGACACAAAATCACATATAGGATGCACAAGATTGGTTAAAAACCCTAATTGGATTAGAATAAGCCTAGGGAGGACGAGAATGACCTAAATGTTCAACCAATGACACAAAATGACACTAAATTACATATTGGATGCACAAGATTGGTTAAGAACCCTAATTGGATTAGAATAAGCCTTGGGAGGACGAAAATGACCTAAATGTTCAACCAATGACACAAACTGACACAAAATCACATATTGGATGCACAAGATTGGTTAGAAACCGAAATTGGATTAGGATAAGCCTAGGGAGGACGAAAATGACCTATATGTTCAACCAATGACACAAAAACACATATTGGATGCACAAGATTGGTTAAAAACCCTAATTGGATTAGAATAAGCCTAGGGAGGACGAAAATGACCTAAATGTTCAACCAATGACACAAAATGACACAAAATCACATATTGGATGTACAAGATTGGTTAAAAAACCTAATTGGATTAGAATAAGCCTAGGGAGAACGAAAATGACCTAAATGTTCAACCAATGACGCAAAATCACATATAGGATGCACAAGATTGGTAAAAAACCCTAATTGAATTAGAATAAGCCTAGGGAGGACGAAAATGACCTAAATGTTCAATCAATGACACAAAATGACACATAATCACATATTGGATGCATAAGATTTGCTAAAAACCCTAATTGGATTAGAATAAGCATAGGAAGGACCAAAATGACCTAAATGTTCAACCAATGACACAAAATCACATATTGGATGCACAAGATTGGTTAAAAACCCTAATTGGATTAGAATAAGCCTAGGGAGGACGAAAATGACCTAAATGTTCAACCAATGACACAAAATGACACAAAATCACATATTGGATGCTCATGATTGGTTAAAAACCCTAATTGGATTAGAATAAGCCTAGGGAGGACGAAAATGACCTAAATGTTCAACCAATGACACAAAATGACACAAAATCACATATTGGATGCACAAGATTGGTTAAAAACCCTAATTGGATTAGAATAGGCCTAGGGAGGACGATAATGACCTAAATGTTATACCAATGACATAAAATGACACAAAATCACATATTGGATGCACAAGATTGGTTAAAAACCCTAATTGGATTAGAATAAGCCTAGGGAGGACGAAAATGACCTAAATGTTCAACCAATGACACAAAATGACACAAAATCACATATTGGATGCACAAGATTGGTTAAAAACCCTAGTTGGATTATAATAAGCCTAGGGAGGACGAAAATGACCTAAATGTTCAACCAATGACACAAAATCACATATTGGATGCACAAGATTGGTTAAAAACCCTAATTGGATTAGAATAAGCCTAGGGAGGACGAAAATGACCTAAATGTTCAACCAATGACACAAAATGACACAAAATCACATATTGGATGCACAAGATTGGTTAAAAACCCTAATTGGTATAGAATAAGGCTAGGGAGGACGAAAATGACCTAAATGTTCAACCAATGACATAAAATGACACAAAATCACATATTGGATGCACAAGATGGGTTAAAAACCCTAATTGGATTAGAATAAGCCTAGGGAGGACGAAAAAGACCTAAATGTTCAACGAATGACACAAAATGACACCAAATCACATATTGGATGCACAAGATTGGTTAAAAACCCTAATTGGATTAGAATAAGCCTAGGGAGGAGGAAAATGACCTAAATGTTCAACCAATGACACAAAATGACACTAAATCACATATTGGATGCACATGATTGGTTAAAAACCCTAATTGGATTAGAATAAGCCTAGGGAGGAAGAAAATGACCTAAATGTTCAACCAATGACACAAAATCACATATTGGATGCAATGGATTGGTTAAAAACCCTTATTGGATTAGAATAAGCCTAGGGAGGACGAAAATGACCTAAATGATCAACCAATGACACAAAATGACACAAAATCACATATTGGATGCACAAGATTGGTTAAAAACCCTAATTGGAATAGATTAAGCCTTGGGAGGTCGAAAATGACCTAAATATTCAACCAATCACACAAAATGACACAAAATCACATATTGGATGCATAAGATTGGTTAAAACCCCTAATTGGATTAGAATAAGCCTAGGGAGGACGAAAATGACCTAAATGTTCAACGAATGACACAAAATGACATATTGGATGCACAAGATTGGTTAAAAACCCTAATTGGATTAGAATAAGCCTAGGGAGGACGAAAATGAACTAAATGTTCAACCAATGACACAAAGTGACACAAACTCACATATTGGATGCACAATGTTGGTTAAAAAGCCTAATTGGATTAGAATAATCCTAGGGATGACGAAAATGACCGAAATGTTCAACCAATGACACAAAATCACATATTAGATGCACAAGATTGGTTAAAAACCCTAATTGGATTAGAATAAGCCTAGGGAGGACGAAAATGACCTAAATGTTCAACCGATGACACAAAATGGCACAAAATCCCATATTGGATGCACAAGATTGGTTAGAAACCCTAATTGGATTAGAATAAGCCTAGGGAGGACGAAAATGACCTATATGTTCAACCAATGACACAAAAACACATATTGAATGCACAAGATTGGTTAAAAACCCTAATTGGATTAGAATAAGCCTAGGGAGGACGAAAATGAACTAAATGTTCAACCAATGACACAAAATGAAACAAAATCACATATTGGATGCACAAGATTGGTTAAAAACCCTAATTGGATTAGAATAAGCCTAGGGAGGACGAAAATGACCTAAATGTGCAACCAATGACACAAAATCACATATAGGATGCACAAGATTGGTTAAAAACCCTAATTGGATTAGAATAAGCCTAGGGAGGACGAGAATGACCTAAATGTTCAACCAATGACACAAAATGACACAAAATCACATATTGGATGCACAAGATTGGTTAAAAACCCTTATTGGATTAGAATAAGCCTAGGGAGGACGAAAATGACCTAAATTTTCAACCAATGACACAAAATGACACTAAATCACATATTGGATGCACAAGATTGGTTAAAAACCCTAATTGGATTAGAATAAGCCTAGGGAGGACGAAAATGACCTAAATGTTCAACCAATGACACAAAATGACACTAAATCACATATTGGATGCACAAGATTGGTTAAAACCCTAATTGGATTAGAATAAGCCTAGGGAGGACGAAAATGACCTAAATGTTCAACCAATTTCACAAACTGACACAAAATGACATATTGGATGCACAAGATTGGTTAGAAACCCTAATTGGATTAGAATAAGCCTAGGGAGGACAAAAATGACCTAAATGTTCAACCAATGACACAAAATCACATATAGGATGCACAAGATTGGTTAAAAACCCTAATTGGATTAGAATAAGCCTAGGGAGGACGAGAATGACCTAAATGTTCAACCAATGACACAAAATGACACTAAATTACATATTGGATGCACAAGATTGGTTAAGAACCCTAATTGGATTAGAATAAGCCTTGGGAGGACGAAAATGACCTAAATGTTCAACCAATGACACAAACTGACACAAAATCACATATTGGATGCACAAGATTGGTTAGAAACCGTAATTGGATTAGGATAAGCCTAGGGAGGACGAAAATGACCTATATGTTCAACCAATGACACAAAAACACATATTGGATGCACAAGATTGGTTAAAAACCCTAATTGGATTAGAATAAGCCTAGGGAGGACGAAAATGACCTAAATGTTCAACCAATGACACAAAATGACACTAAATCACATATTGGATGCACAAGATTGGTTAAAAACCCTAATTGGATTAGAATAAGCCTAGGGAGGACGAAAATGATCTAAATGTTCAACCAATGACACAAAATCACATATTGGATGCACAAGATTGGTTAAAAACCGTAATTGTATTAGAAAAAGCCTAGGGAGGACGAAAATAACCTAAATGTTCAACCAATGACACAAAATGACACAAAATCACATATTGGATGCACAAGATTGGTTAAAAACCCTAATTGGATTAGAATAAGCCTAGAGAGGACGAAAATAACCTAAATGTTCAACCAATGACACAAAATCAGATATTGGATGCACAAGATTGGTTAAAAACCCTAATTGGATTAGAATAAGCCTAGGGAGGACGAAAATGACCTAAATGTTCAACCAATGACACAAAATGACACTAAATCACATATTGGATGCACAAGATTGGTTAAAAACCCTAATTGGATTAGAATAAGCCTAGGGAGGACGAAAATGACCTAAATGTTCAACCAATGACACAAAATACACAAAATCACATATTGGATGCACAAGATTGGTTAAAAACCCTAATTGGATTAGAATAAGCATAGGGAGGACGAAAATGACCTATATATTCAACCAATGACACAAAAACACATATAGGATGCACAAGATTGGTTAAAAACCCTAATTGGATTAGAATAAGCCTAGGGAGGACGAGAATGACCTAAATCTTCAACCAATAACACAAAAATACATATTGGATGCACAAGATTGGTAAAAAACCCTAATTGGTTTAGATTAAGCCTAGGGAGGACGAAAATGACCTAAATGTTCAACCAATGACACAAAATGACACAAAATCACATATTGGATGCACAAGATTGATTAAAAACCCTAATTGGATTACAATAAGCCTAGGGAGGACGAAAATGACCTAAATGTTCAACCAATGACACAAAATGACACAAAATGACATATTGGATGCACATGATTGGTTAAAAACCCTAATTGGATTAGAATAAGCCTAGGGAGGAAGAAAATGACCTAAATGTTCAACCAGTTACACAAAATCACATATTGGATGCACAAGATTGGTTAAAAACCCTAATTGTTATATAATAAGCCTTGGGAGGACGAAAATGACCTAAATGTTCAACCAATCACACAAAATGACACAAAATCACATATTGGATGCATAAGATTGGTTAAAACCCCTAATTGGATTAGAATAAGCTTAGGGAGGACGAAAATGACCTAAATGTTCAACGAATGACACAAAATGACACAAAATCACATATTGGATGCACAAGATTGGTTAAAAACCCTAATTGGATTAGAATAAGCCTAGGGGGGACGAAAATGACCTAAATGTTCAACCAATGACACTAAATCACATATTGAATGCACAAGGTTGGTTAAAAACCCAAATTGGATTAGAATAAGGCTAGGGAGGACGAAAATGACCTAAATGTTCAACCAATGACACAAAATCACATATTGGATGCACAAGATTGGTTAAAAACCCTAATTGGATTAGAATAAGCCTAGGGAGGACGAAAATGACCTAAATGTTTAACCAATGGCACAAAATGACACAAAATCACATATTGGATGCACAAGATTGGTTAAAAACCCTAATTGGTTTAGAATAAGCCTAGGGAGGACGAAAATGACCTAAATGTTCAACCAATGACACAAAATCACATATTGGATGCACAAGATTGGTTAAAAACCCTAATTAGATTAGAATAAGCCTAGGGAGGACGAAAATGACCTAAATGTTCAACCAATGACACAAAATCAGATATTGGATGCACAAGATTGGGTAAAAACCCTAATTGGATTAGAATAAGCCTAGGGAGGACGAAAATGACCTAAATGTTCAACCAATGACACAAAATCACATATTGGATGCACAAGATTGGTTAAAAACCCTAATTGGATTAGAATAAGCCTAGGGAGGACGAAAATGACCTAAATGTGCAACCAATGACACAAAATCACATATAGGATGCACAAGATTGGTTAAAAACCCTAATTGGATTAGAATAAGCCTAGGGAGGACGAGAATGACCTAAATGTTCAACCAATGACACAAAAT
>JBBPBQ010000008.1:6579262-6652411 GCA_037974755.1 Cicer yamashitae | reverse complement strand
TTAAAAACCCTAATTGGATTAGAATAAGCCTACGGAGGACGAAAATGACCTAAATGTTCAACCAATGACACAAACCGACACAAAATCACATATTGGATGCACAAGATTGGTTAGAAACCCTAATTGGTTTAGAATAAGCCTAGGGAGGACGAAAATGACCTAAATGTCAACCAATGACACAAAATGACACAAAATCACATATTCGATGCACAAGATTGGTTATAAACCCTAATTGGATTAGAATAAACCTAGGGAGGAAGAAAATGACCTAAATGTTCAACCAATGACACAAAATGACACAAACTCACATATTGGATGCACAATGTTGGTTAAAAACCCTAATTGGATTAGAATAAGCCTAGGGATGACGAAAATGACCTAAATGTTCAACCAATGACATAAAATCACACAAAATCACATATTAGATGCACAAGATTGGTTAAAAACCCTAATTGGATTAGAATAAGCCTAGGGATGACGAAAATGACCTAAATGTTCAACCAATGACACAATATCACATATTAGATGCACAAGATTGGTTAAAAACCCTAATTGGATTAGAATAAGCCTAGGGAGGACGAAAATGACCTAAATGTTCAACCAATGACACAAAATCACGTATAGGATGCACAAGATTGGTTAAAAACCCTAATTGGATTAGAATAAGCCTAGTGAGGATGAAAATGACCTAAATGTTCAACCAATGACACAAAATGACACAAAATCACATATTGGATGCACAAGATTGGTTAAAAACCCTAATTGGAATAGAATAAGCCTAGGGAGGACCAAAATGACCTAAATGTTCAACCAATGACACAAAATCACATATTGGATGCACAAGATTGGTTAAAAACCCTAATTGGATTAGAATAAGCCTAGGGAGGACGAAAATGACCTAAATGTTCAACCAATGACACAAAACGACACAAAATCACATATTGGATGCACAAGATTGGTTAAAAACCCTAATTGGAAAAGAATATGCTTAGGGAGGACGAAAATGACCTAAATGTTCAACCAATGACACAAAATGACACAATCACATATTGGATGCACAAGATTGGTTAAAACCCTAATTGGATTAGAATAAGCCTACGGAGGACGAAAATGACCTAAATGTTCAACCAATGACACAAAATCACATATAGGATGCACAAGATTGGTTAAAAACCCTAATTGGATTAGAATAAGCCTAGGGAGGACGAAAATGACCTAAATGTTCAACCAATGACACAAAATGACACAAAATCACATATTGGATGCACAAGATTGGTTAAAAACCCTAATTGGATTAGAATAAGCCTAGGGAGGACGAAAATGACCTAAATGTTCAACCAATGATACAAAATGACGCAAAATCACATATTGGACGCACAAGATTGGTTAAAAACCCTAATTGGATTAGAATAAGCCTAGGGAGGACGAAAATGACCTAAATGTTCAACCAATGACACAAAATGACACAAAATCACATATTGGATGCACAAGATTGGTTAAAAACCCTAATTGGATTAGAATAAGCCTAGGGATGACGAAAATGACCTAAATGTTCAACCAATGACACAAAATGACACTAAATCAAATATTGGATGCACAAGATTGGTTAAAAACCCTAATTGGATTAGAATAAGCCTAGGGAGGACGAAAATGACCTAAATGTTCAACCAATGACACAAAATTACACAAAATCACATATTGGATGCACAAGATTGGTTAAAAACCCTAATTGGATTAGAATAAGCCTAGGGAGGACGAAAATGACCTAAATGGTCAACCAATAACACAAAATGACACAAAATCAAATATTGGATGCACAAGATTGGTTAAAAACCCTAATTGGATTAGAATAAGCCTAGGGAGGACGAAAATGACCTAAATGTTCAACCAATGACACAAAATGACACAAAATCACATATTGGATGCACAAGATTGGTTAAAAACCCTAATTGGATTAGAATAAGCCTAGGGAGGACGAAAATGACCTAAATGTTCAACCAATGACACAAAATGACACAAAATCACATATTGGAAGCACAAGATTGGTTAAAAACCCTAATTGGATTAGAATAAGCCTAGGGAGGACGAAAATGACCTCAATGTTTAACCAATGACACAAAATGACACAAAATCACATATTGGATGCACAAGATTGGTTAAAAACCCTAATTGGATTAGAATAAGCCTAGGGAGGACGAAAATGACCTAAATGTTCAACCAATGACACAAAATGACACAAAATCACATATTGGATGCACAAGATTGGTTAAAAACCCTAATTGGATTAGAATAAGCCTAGGGAGGACGAAAATGACCTAAATGTTCAACCAATGACACAACATCACATATTGGATGCACAAGATTGGTTAAAAACCCTAATTGGATTAGAATAAGCCTAGGGAGGACGAAAATGACCTAAATGTTCAACCAATGACACAAACTGACACAAAATCACATATTGGATGCACAAGATTGGATAGAAACCGTAATTGGATTAGGATAAGCCTAGGGAGGACGAAAATGACCTATATGTTCAACCAATGACACAAAAACACATATTGGATGCACAAGATTGGTTAAAAACCCTAATTGGATTAGAATAAGCCTAGGGAGGACGAAAATGACCTAAATGTTCAACCAATGACACAAAATGACACTAAATCACATATTGGATGCACAAGATTGGTTAAAAACCCTAATTGGATTAGAATAAGCCTAGGGAGGACGAAAATGACCTAAATGTTCAACCAATGACACAATATGACACAAAATCACATATTGGATGCACAAGATTGGTTAAAAACCCTAATTGGATTAGAATAAGCCTAGGGAGGACGAAAATGACCTAAATGTTCAACCAATGACACAAAATCACATATTGGATGCACAAGATTGGTTACAAACCGTAATTGTATTAGAAAAAGCCTAGGGAGGCAAAAATGACCTAAATGTTCAACCAATGACACAAAATGACACAAAATCACATATTGGATGCACAAGATTGGTTAAAAACCCTAATTGGATTAGAATAAGCCTAGGGAGGACGAAAATGACCTAAATGTTCAACCAATGTCACAAAATCAGATATTGGATGCACAAGATTGGTTAAAAACCCTAATTGGATTAGAATAAGCCTAGGGAGGACGAAAATGACCTAAATGTTCAACCAATGACACAAAATGACACTAAATCACATATTGGATGCACAAGATTGGTTAAAAACCCTAATTGGATTAGAATAAGCCTAGGGAGGACGAAAATGACCTAAATGTTCAACCAATGACACAAACTGACACAAAATCACATATTGGATGCACAAGATTGGTTAAAAACCCTAATTGGATTAGAATAAGGCTAGGGAGGACAAAAATGACCTAAATGTTCAACCAATGACATAAAATGACACACAATCACATATTAGATGCACAAGATTGGTTAAAAACCCTAAATGGATTAGAATAAGCTTAGGGAAGACAAAAATGACCAAAATGTTCAACCAATGACACAAAATAACACAAAATCACATATTGGATGCATAAGATTGGTTAAAAACCCTAATTGGATTAGAATAAGCCTAGGGAGGACCAAAATGACCTAAATGTTCAACCAATGACACAAAATAACACAAAATCACATATTGGATGCATAAGATTGGTTAAAAACCCTATTTGGATTACAATAAGCCTAGGGAGGACGAAAATGACCTAAATGTTCAACCAATGTCACAAAATGACACAAAATCACATATTGGATGCACATGATTGGTTAAAAACCCTAATTGGATTAGAATAAGCCTAGGGAGGAAGAAAATGACCTAAATGTTCAACCAATGACACAAAATCACATATTGGATGCACAGGATTGGTTAAAAACCCTAATTGGATTAGAATAAGCCTAGAGAGGACGAAAATGACCTAAATGTTCAACCAATGACACAAAATGACACTAAATCACATATTGGATGTACAAGATTGGTTAAAAACCCTAATTGGATTAGAATAAGCCTAGGGAGGACGAAAATGACCTAAATGTTCAACCAATGACACAAACTGACACAAAATCACATATTGGATGCAGAAGATTGGTTAGAAACCCTAATTGGATTAGAATAAGCCTAGGGAGGACAAAAATGACCTAAATGTTCAACCAATGACACAAAATCACATATAGGATGCACAAGATTGGTTAAAAACCCTAATTGGATTAGAATAAGCCTAGGGAGGACGAGAATGACCTAAATGTTCAACCAATGACACAAAATGACACAAAATCACATATTGGATGCACATGATTGGTCAAAAACCCTAATTGGATTAGAATAAGCCTAGGGAGGACGAAAATGACCTAAATGTTTAACCAATGACACAAAATGACAATAAATCACATATTGGATGCACAAGATTGGTTAAAAACCCTAATTGGATTAGAATAAGCCTAGGGAGGACGAAAATGACCTAAATGTTCAACCAATCACACAAAATGACACAAAATCAAATATTGGATGAATAAGATTTGTTACAACCCCGAATTGGATTAGAATAAGCCTAGGGAGGACGAAAATGACCTAAATGTTCAACCAATGACACAAAATGACACAAAATAACATATTGGATGCACAAGTTTCGTTAAAAACCCTAATTGGATTAGAATAAGGCTAAGGAGGACGAAAATGACCTAAATGTTCAACCAATCACACAAAATCACATATTGGATGCACAAGATTGGTTAAAAACCCTAATTGGATTAGGATAAGCCTAGGGAGGACGAAAATGACCTAAATGTTCAACCAATGACACAAAATGACACAAAATCACATATTGGATGCACAAGATTGGTTAAAAACCCTAATTGGATTAGAATAAGCCTAGGGAAGACGAAAATGACCCAAATGTTCAACCAATGACACAAAATGACATATTCGATCCACAAGATTGGTTAAAAACCCTAATTGGATTAGAATAAGCCCAAGGAGGACGAAAATGACCTAAATGTTCAACCAATGACACAAAATCACATATTGGATTCACAAGATTGGTTAAAAACCCTAATTGGATTAGAATAAGCCTAGGGAGGACGAAAATGACCTAAATGTTCAACCAATGACACAAAATGACACAAAATCACATATTGGATGCACAAGATTGGTTAAAAACCCTAATTGGATTAGAATAAGCCTAGGGAGGACGAAAATGACCTAAATGTTCAACCAATGACAAAAAATCACATATTTGGATGCACATGATTGGTTAAAAATCCTAATTGGATTAGAACAAGCCTAGCAAGGCCAAAATGACCTAAATGTTCAACCAATTAAACAAAATCACATATTGGATGCACAAGAATGGTTAAAAACACTAATTGGATTAGAATAAGCCTAGGGAGGACGAAAATGACCTAAATGTTCAACCAATGACACAAAATGACACAAAATCACATATTGGATGCACAAGATTGGTTAAAAACCCTAATTGGATTAGAATAAGCCTAGGGAGGACGAAAATGACCTAAATGTTCAACCAATGACACAAAATGACACTAAATCACATATTGGATGCACAAGATTGGTTAAAAACCCTAATTGGATTAGCATAAGCCTTGGGAGGACGAAAATGATCTAAATGTTCAACCAATGACACAAAATCACATATTGGATGCACAAGATTGGTTAAAAACCCTAATTGGATTAGAATAAGTCTAGGGAGGACGAAAATAACCTAAATGGTCAACCAATGACACAAAATCACATATTGGATGCACAAGATTGGTTAAAACCCCTAATTGAAAATGACCTAAATGTTCAACCAATGACACAAAATGACACAAAATCACATATTGGATGCACAAGATTGGTTAAAAACCCTAATTGGATTAGAATAAGCCTAGGGAGGACGAAAATGACCTAAATGTTCAACCAATGACACAAAATGACACAAAATCACATATTGGATGCACAAGATTGGTTAAAAACCCTAATTGGATTAGAATAAGCCTAGGGAGGACGAAAATGACCTAAATGTTTAACCAATGACAGAAAATCACATATTGGATGCACAAGATTGGTTAAAAACCCTAATTGGATTAGAATAAGCCTAGGGAGGACGAAAATGACCTAAATGTTCAACCAATGACACAAAATCACATATTGTATGCACAAGATTGGTTAAAAACCCTAATTTGATTAGAATAAGCCTAGGGAGGACGAAAATGACCTAAATGTTCAACCAATGACACAAAATGACACAAAATCACATATTGGATGCACAAGATTGGTTAAAAACCCTAATTGGATTAGAATAAGCCTAGGGAGGACGAAAATAACTTAAATGTTCAACCAATGACACAAAATCACATATTGGATGCACAAGATTGGTTAAAAACCCTAATTGGATTAGAATAAGCCTAGGGAGGACGAAAATGACCTAAATGTTCAACCAATGACACAAAATGACACAAAATCACATATTGGATGCACAAGATTGGTTAAAAACCCTAATTGGATTAGAATAAGCCTAGCGGGGACGAAAATGACCTAAATGTTCAACCAATGACACAAAATGACACAAAATCACATATTGGATGCACAAGATTGGTTAAAAACCCTAATTGGATTAGAATAAGCCTGGAGAGGACGAAAATGACCTAAGTGTGCAACCACTGACACAAAATCACATATTGGATGCACAAAATTGGTTAAAAACCCTAATTGGATTAGAATAAGCCTTGGGAAGACGAAAATGACCTAAATGTTCAACCAATGACACAAAATGACACAAAATCACATATTGGATGCACAAGATTGGTTAAAAACCCTAATTGGATTAGAATAAGCCTGGAGAGGACGAAAATGACCTAAATGTGCAACCAATGACACAAAATCACATATTGGATGCACAAGATTAGTTAAAAACCCTAATTGGATTAGAATAAGCCTAGGGAGGACGAAAATGACCTAAATGTTCAAGCAATGACACAAAATCACATATTGGATGCACAAGATTGGTTAAAAACCCTAATTGGATTAGAATAAGCCTAGGGAGGACGAAAATGACCTAAATGTTCAACCAATGACACAAAATCACATATTGGATGCACAAGATTGGTTAAAAACCGTAATTGGATTAGAATAAGCCTATGGAGGACGAAAATGACCTAAATGTTCAACCAATGACACAAAATCACATATTGGATACCCAAGATTGGTTAAAAACCCTAATTGGATTAGAATAAGCCTAGGGAGGACGAAAATGACCTAAATGTTCAACCAATGACACAAAATGACACAAAATCACATATTGGATGCACAAGATTGGTTAAAAACCCTAATTGGATTAGAATAAGCCGAGGGAGGACGAAAATGACCCAAATGTTCAACCAATGACACAAAATGACACAAAATCACATATTGGATGCACAAGATTGGTTAAAAACCCTAATTGGATTAGAATAAGCCTAGGGAGGACGAAAATGACCTAAATGTTCAACCAATGACACAAAATGACACAAAATCACATATTGGATGCACAAGATTGGTTAAAAACCCTAATTGGATTAGAATAAGCCCAGGGAGGACAAAAATGACCTAAATATTCAACCAATGACAAAAAATCACATATTGGATGCACAAGATTGGTTAAAAACCCTAATTGGATTAGAATAAGCCTATGGAGGACGAAAATGATCTATATGTTCAACCAACGACACAAAATGACACAAAATCACATATTGGATGCACAAGATTGGTTAAAAACCCTAATTGGATTAGAATAAGCCTAGGGAGGACGAAAATGACCTAAATGTTGAATCGATGACACAAAATGACACAAAATCACATACTGGATGCACAAGATTGGTTAAAAACCCTAATTGGATTAGAATAAGCCTAGGGAGGACGAAAATGACCTAAATGTTCAACCAATGACACAAAATGACAGAAAATCACATATTGGATGCACAAGATTGGTTAAAAACCCAAATTGGATTAGAATAAGCCTAGGGAGGATGAAAATGACCTAAATTTTCAATGAATGACACAAAATGACCCAAAATCACATATTGGATGCACAAGATTGATTAAAAATCCTAATTGGATTAGAATAAGCCTAGGGAGGACGAAAATGACCTAAATGTTCAACCAATGACACAAAATCACATATTGGATGCATAAGATTGGTTAAAAACCCTAATTGGATTAGAATAAGCCTAGGGAGGACGAAAATGACCTAAATGTTCAACCAATGACACAAAATGACACTAAATCACATATTGGATGCACAAGATTGGTTAAAAACCCTAATTGGATTAGAATAAGCCTAGGGAGGACGAAAATGACCTAAATGTTCAACCAATGACACAAAAACACATATAGGATGCACAAGATTGGTTAAAAACCCTAATTGGATTAGAATAAGCCTAGGGAGGACGAGAAAGACCTAAATCTTCAACAAATAACACAAAAACACATATTGGATGCACAAGATTGGTAAAAAAACCCTAATTGGATTAGAATAAGCCTAGGGAGGACGAAAATGACCTAAATGTTCAACCAATGACACAAAATGACACAAAATCACATATTGGATGCACAAGATTGATTAAAAACCCTAATTGGATTAGAATAAGCCTAGGGAGGACGAAAATGACCTAAATGTTCAACCAATCACACAAAATGACACAAAATCAAATATTGGATGCATAAGATTGGTTAAAACCCCGAATTGGATTAGAATAAGCCTAGGGAGGACGAAAATGACCTAAATGTTCAACCAATGACACAAAATGACACAAAATAACATATTGGATGCACAAGTTTCGTTAAAAACCCTAATTGGATTAGAATAAGGCTAAGGAGGACGAAAATGACCTAAATGTTCAACCAATCACACAAAATCACATATTGGATGCACAAGATTGGTTAAAAACCCTAATTGGATTAGGATAAGCCTAGGGAGGACGAAAATGACCTAAATGTTCAACCAATGACACAAAATGACACAAAATCACATATTGGATGCACAAGATTTGTTAAAAACCCTAATTGGATTAGAATAAGCCTAGGGAGGACGAAAATGACCTAAATGATCAACCAATGACACAAAATCACATATTGGATGCACAAGATTGGTTAAAAACCCTAATTGGATAAGTAAAAGCCTAGGGAGGACGAAAATGACCTAAATGTTCAACCAATGACACAAAATGACACAAAATCACATATTGGATGCACAAGATTGGTTAAAAACCCTAATTGGATTAGAATAAGCCTAGGGAGGACGAAAATGACCTAAATGTTCAACCAATGACACAAAATGACACAAAATCACATATTGGATGCACAAGATTGGTTAAAAACCCTAATTGGACTAGAATAAGCCTAGGGAGGACGAAAATGACCTAAATGTTTACCCAATGACACAAAATCACATATTGGACACCAAAGATAGGTTAAAAACCCTAATTGGATTAGAATAAGCCTAGGGAGGACGAAAATGACCTAAATGTTCAACCAATGACACAAAATTACACAAAATCAGATATTGGATGCACAAGATTGGTTAAAAACCCTAATTGGATTAGAATAAGCCTAGGGAGGACGAAAATGACCTAAATGTTCAACCAATGACACAAAATGACACAAAATCACACATTCGATGCACAAGATTGGTTAAAAACCTTAATTGGATTAGAATAAGCCTAGGGAGGGGGAAAATGACCTAAATGTTAAACCAATGACACAAAAGGACACAAAATCACATATTGGATGCACAAGATTGGTTAAAAACCCTAATTGGATTAGAATAAGCCTAGGGAGGACGAAAATGACCTAAATGTTCAACCAATGACACAAAATGACACAAAATCACATATTGGATGCACAAGATTGGTTAAAAACCCTAATTGGATTAGAATAAGCCTAGGGAGGACGAAAATGACCTAAATGTGCAACCAATGACACAAAATCACATATAGGATGCACAAGATTGGTTAAAAACCCTAATTGGATTAGAATAAGCCTAGGGAGGACGAGAATGACCTAAATGTTCAACCAATGACACAAAATGACACAAAATCACATATTGGATGCACAAGATTGGTTAAAAACCCTTATTGGATTAGAATAAGCCTAGGGAGGACGAAAATGACCTAAATGATCAACCAATGACACATAATGACACAAAATCACATATTGGATGCACAAGATTGGTTAAAAACCCTAATTGGAATAGAATAAGCCTTGGGAGGACGAAAATGACCTAAATGTTCAACCAATCACACAAAATGACACAAAATCACATATTGGATGCATAAGATTGGTTAAAACCCCTAATTGGATTAGAATAAGCCTAGGGAGGACGAAAATGACCTAAATGTTCAACCGATGACACAAAATGACACAAAATCACATATTGGATGCACAAGATTGGTTAAAAACCCTAATTGGATTAGAATAAGCCTAGGGAGGACGAAAATGACCTAAATGTTCAACCAATGACACAAAATGACACAAAATCACATATTGGATGCACAAGATTGGTTAAAAACCCTAATTGGATTAGAATAAGCTTAGGGAGGACAAAAATGACCTAAATGTTCAACCAATGACATAAAATCACATATTGGATGCACAAGATTGGTTCAAAACCCTAATTGGATTAGAATAAGCCTAGGGAGGACGAAAATGACCTAAATGTTCAACCAATGACACAAAATGACACAAAATCACATATTGGATGCACAAGATTGGTTAAAAACTCTAATTGGATTAGAATAAGCCTAGCGAGGACGAAAATGACCTAATTGGATTACCAATGACACAAAATCACTTATTATATGCACAAGATTGGTTAAAAACCCTAATTGGATTAGAATAAGCCTAGGGAGGACGAAAATGACCTAAATGTGCAACCAATGACACAAAATCACATATTGGATGCACAAGATTGGTTAAAAACCCTAATTGGATTACAATAAGCCTAGCGTGGACGAAAATGACCTAATTGGATTACCAATGACACAAAATCACTTATTATATTCGCAAGATTGGTTACAAACCCTAATTGGATTAGAATAAGCCTAGGGAGGACGAAAATGACCTAAATGTTCAACCAATGACACAAAATGACACAAAATCACATATTGGATGCACAAGATTGGTTAAAAACCCTAATTGGATTAGAATAAGTCTAGCGAGGACGAAAATGACCCAAATGTTCAACCAATGACACAAAATCACATATTGGATGCACAAGATTGGTTAAAAACCCTAATTGGATTAGAATAAGCCTAGGGAGGACGAAAATGACCTAAATGTTCAACCAATGACACAAAATGACACAAAATCACATATTGGATGCACAAGATTGGTTAAAAACCCTAATTGGATTAGAATAAGCCTAGGGAGGACGAAAATGACCTAAATGTTCAACCAATGACACAAAATGACACAAAATCACATATTGGATGCACAAGATTGGTTAAAAATCCTAATTGGATTAAAATAACCCTAGGGAGGACGAAAATGACCTAAATGTTGAACCAATGACACAAAATGACACAAAATCACATATTGGATGCAGAAGATTGGTTAAAAACCCTAAATGGAATAGAATAAGCCTAGGGAGGACGAAAATGAACTAAATGTTCAACCAATGACACAAAATCACATATTGGATGCACAAGATTGGTTAAAAACCCTAATTGGATTAGAATAAGCCTAGGGAGGACGAAAATGACCTAAATGTTCAACCAATGACACAAAATGACACAAAATCACATATTGGATGCACAAGATTGGTTAAAAACCCTAATTGGATTAGAATATGCCTAGGGAGGACCAAAATGACCTAAATGTTCAACCAATGACACATAATGACACAAAATCACATATTGGATGCACAAGATTGGTTAAAAACCCTAATTGGATTAGAATAAGCCTAGGGAGGACGAAAATGACCTAAATGTTCAACCAATGACACAAAATGACACAAAATCACATATTGGATGCACAAGATTGGTTAAAAACCCTAATTGGATTAGAATAAGCGTAGGGAGGACGAAAATGACCTAAATTTTCAACCAATGACACAAAATCACATATTGGATGCACAAGATTTGTTGAAAACCCTAATTGGATTAGAATAAGCCTAGGGTGGGCGAAAATGAACAAAATGTTCAACCAATGACACAAAATAACATATTGGATGCACAAGATTGCTTAAAAACCCTAATTTGATTAGAATAAGCCTAGGGAGGACGAAAATGACCTAAATGTTCAACCAATGACACAAAATGACACAAAATCACATATTGGATGCTCAAGATTGGTTAAAAACCCTAATTGGATTAGAATAAGCCTAGGGAGGACGAAAATGACCTTAATGTGCAACCAATGACACAAAATGACACAAAATCACATATTGGATGCACAAGATTGGTTTAAAACCCTAATTGGATTAGAATAAGCCTAGGGGAAAATGACCTAAATGTTCAACCAATGACACAAAATCACATATTGGATGCACAAGATTGGTTAAAAACCCTAATTGGATTAGAATAAGCCCAAGGAGGACGAAAATGACCTAAATGTTCAACCAATGACACAAAATCACATATTGGATGCACAAGATTGGTTAAAAACCCTAATTGGATTAGAATACGCCTAGGGAGGACGAAAATGACCTAAATGTTCAACCAATGACACAAAATGACACAAAATCACATATTGGATGCACAAGATTGGTTAAAAACCCTAATTGGATTAGAATAAGCCTAGGGAGGACGAAAACGACCTAATTGTTCAACTAATGACACAAAATCACATATTGGATGCACAAGATTGGTTAAAAACCCTAATTGGATTAGAATAAGCCTAGGGAGGACGAAAATGACCTAAATGTTCAACCAATGACACAAAATGACACAAAATCACATATTGGATGCACAAGATTGGTTAAAAACCCTAATTGGATTAGAATAAGCCTAGGGAGGACGAAAATGACCGAAATGTTCAACCAATGACACAAAATCACATATTAGATGCACAAGATTGGTTAAAAACCCTAATTGGATTAGAATAAGCCTAGGGAGGACGAAAATGACCTAAATGTTCAACCAATGACACAAAATGACACTAAATCACATATTGGATGCACAAGATTGGTTAAAAACCCTAATTGGATTAGAATAAGCCTAGGGAGGACGAAAATGACCTAAATGTTCAACCAATGACACAATATGACACAAAATCACATATTGGATGCACAAGATTGGTTAAAAACCCTAATTGGATTAGAATAAGCCTAGGGAGGACGAAAATGACCTAAATGTTCAACCAATGACACAAAATCACATATTGGATGCACAAGATTGGTTAAAACCCCTAATTGGATTGGAATAAGCCTAGGTAGGACGAAAATGACCTAAATGTTCAACCAATGACACAAAATCACATATTGGATGCACAAGATTGGTTAAAAACCCTAATTGGATTAGAATAAGCCTAGGGACGACGAAAATGACCTAAATGTTCAACCAATGACACAAAATTACACAAAATCACATATTGGATGCACAAGATTGGTTAAAAACCCTAATTGGATTAGAATAAGCCTAGGGAGGACGAAAATGACCTAAATGGTCAACCAATAACACAAAATGACACAAAATCAAATATTGGATGCACAAGATTGGTTAAAAACCCTAATTGGATTAGAATAAGCCTAGGGAGGACGAAAATGACCTAAATGTTCAACCAATGACACAAAATGACACAAAATCACATATTGGATGCACAAGATTGGTTAAAAACCCTAATTGGATTAGAATAAGCCTAGGGAGGACGAAAATGACCTAAATGTTCAACCAATGACACAAAATGACACAAAATCACATATTGGATGCACAAGAATGGTTAAAAACCCTAATTGGATGAGAATAAGCCTAGGGAGGACGAAAATGACCTAAATGTTCAACCAATGACACAAAATCACATATTGGATGCACAAGATTGGTTAAAAACCCTAATTGGATTAGAATAAGCCTAGGGAGGACGAAAATGACCTAAATGTTCAACCAATGACACAAAATCACATATTGGATGCACAAGATAGGTTAAAAACCCTAATTGGATTGGAATAAGCCAAGGGAGGACGAAAATGACCTAAATGTTCAACCAATGACACAAAATGACCCAAAATTACATATTGGATGCACAAGATTGGTTAAAAACCCTAATTGGATTAGAATAAGCCTAGGGAGGACGAAAATGACCTAAATGTTCAACCAATGACACAAAATGACACAAAATCACATATTGGATGCACAAGATTGGTTAAAAACCCTAATTGGATTAGAATAAGCCTAGGGAGGACGAAAATGACCTAAATGTTCAACCAATGACACAAAATGACACAAAATCACATATTGCATGCACAAGATTGGTTAAAAATCCTAATTGGATTAGAATTAGCCTAGGGAGGACGAAAATGACCTAAATGTTCAACCAATGACAAAAAATGACACAAAATCACATATTGGATGCACAAGATTGTTTAAAAACCCTAATTGGATTAGAATAAGCCTAGGGAGGACGAAAATGACCTAAATGTTCAACCAATGACACAAAATCACATATTGGATGCATAAGATTGGTTAAAAACCCTAATTGGATTAGAATAAGCCTAGGGAGGACGAAAATGACCTAAATGTTCAACCAATGACACAAAATGACACTAAATCACATATTGGATGCACAAGATTGGTTAAAAACCCTAATTGGATTAGAATAAGCCTAGGGAGGACGAAAATGACCTAAATGTTCAACCAATGACACAAACTGACACAAAATCACATATTGGATGCACAAGATTGGATAGAAACCGTAATTGGATTAGGATAAGCCTAGGGAGGACGAAAATGACCTATATGTTCAACCAATGACACAAAAACACATATTGGATGCACAAGATTGGTTAAAAACCCTAATTGGATTAGAATAAGCCAAGGGAGGACGAAAATGACCTAAATGTTCAACCAATGACACAAAATGACACTAAATCACATATTGGATGCACAAGATTGGTTAAAAACCCTAATTGGATTAGAATAAGCCTAGAGAGGACGAAAATGACCTAAATGTTCAACCAATGACACAAAATGACACTAAATCACATATTGGATGCACAAGATTGGTTAAAAACCCTAATTGGATTAGAATAAGCCTAGGGAGGACGAAAATGACCTAAATGTTCAACCAATGACACAAAAACACATATAGGATGCACAAGATTGGTTAAAAACCCTAATTGGATTAGAATAAGCCTAGGGAGGACGAGAAAGACCTAAATCTTCAACAAATAACACAAAAACACATATTGGATGCACAAGATTGGTAAAAAAACCCTAATTGGATTAGAATAAGCCTAGGGAGGACGAAAATGACCTAAATGTTCAACCAATGACACAAAATGACACAAAATCACATATTGGATGCACAAGATTGATTAAAAACCCTAATTGGATTACAATAAGCCTAGGGAGGACGAAAATGACCTAAATGTTCAACCAATGACACAAAATGACACAAAATGACATATTGGATGCACATGATTGGTTAAAAACCCTAATTGGATTAGAATAAGCCTCGGGAGGAAGAAAATGACCTAAATGTTCAACCAATTACACAAAATCACATATTGGATGCACAAGATTGGTTAAAAACCCTAATTGGAATACAATAAGCCTATGGAGGACGAAAATGACCTAAATGTTCAACCAATGACACAAAATGACACAAACTCACATATTGGATGCACAATGTTGGTTAAAAACCCTAATTGGATTAGAATAATCCTAGGGATGACGAAAATGACCGAAATGTTCAACCAATGACACAAAATCACATATTAGATGCACAAGATTGGTTAAAAACCCTAATTGGATTAGAATAAGCCTAGGGAGGAAGAAAATGACCTAAATGTTCAACCAATGACATTAAATCACATATTGGATGCACAGGATTGGTTAAAAACCCTAATTGGATTAGAATAAGCCTAGAGAGGACGAAAATGACCTAAATGTTCAACCAATGACACAAAATGACACTAAATCACATATTGGATGCACAAGATTGGTTAAAAACCCTAATTGGATAAGAATAAGCCTAGGGAGGATGAAAATGACCTAAATGTTCAACCAATGACACAAAATGACACTAAATCACATATTGGATGCACAAGATTGGTTAAAAACCCTAATTGGATTAGAATAAGCCTAGGGAGGACGAAAATGACCTAAATGTTCAACCAATGACACAAAATGACACTAAATCACATATTGGATGCACAAGATTGGTTAAAAACCCTAATTGGATTAGAATAAGGCTAGGGAGGACGAAAACGACCTAAATGTTCAACCAATGACATAAAATGACACACAATCACATGTTAGATGCACAAGATTGGTTAAAAACCCTAATTGGATTAGAATAAGCTTAGGGAAGACAAAAATGACCTAAATGTTCAACCAATGACACAAAATGACACAAAATCACATATTGGATGCATAAGATTGGTTAAAAACCCTAATTGGATTAGAATAAGCCTAGGGAGGACCAAAATGACCTAAATGTTCAACCAATGACACAAAATCACATATTGGATGCACAAGATTGGTTAAAAACCCTAATTGGATTAGAATAAGCCTAGCGAGGACGAAAATGACCTAAATGTTCAACCAATGACACAAAATGACACAAAATCACATATTGGATGCACAAGATCGGTTAAAAACCCTAATTGGATTAGAATAAGCCTAGGGAGGACGAAAATGACCTAAATGTTCAACCAATGACACAAAATGACACAAAATCACATATTGGATGCACAAGATTGGTTAAAAACCCTAATTGGATTAGAATAAGCCTAGTGAGGACGAAAATGACCTAATTGGGTTACCAATGAAATAAAATCACTTATTATATGCACAAGATTGGTTAATAACCCTAATTGGATTATAATAAGCCTAGGGAGGACGAAATTGACCTAAATGTTCAACCAATGACACAAAATGACACAAAATCACATATTGGATGCACAAGATTGGTTAAAAACCCTAATTGGATTAGAATAAGCCTAGGGAGGACGAAAATGACCTAAATGTTAAACCAATGACACAAAATCACATATTGGATGCACAAGATTGGTGAAAAACCCTAATTGGATTAGAATAAGCCTAGGGAGGACGAAAATGACCTAAATGTTCAACCAATGACACAAAATGACACAAAATCACATATTGGATGCACAAGATTGGTTAAAAACCCTAATTGGATTAGAATAAGCCTATGGAGGACGAAATTGACCTAAATGTTCAACCAATGACACAAAATGACACAAAATCACATATTGGATGCACAAGATTGGTTAAAAACCCTAATTTGATTAGAATAAGCCTAGGGAGGACGAAAATGACCTAAACGTTCAACCAATGACACAAAATGACACAAAATCACATATTGGATGCACAAGATTGGTTAAAAACCCTAATTGGATTAGAATAAGCCTAGGGAGGACGAAATTTACCTAAATGTTCAACCAATGACACAAAATGATACAAAATCACATATTGGATGCACAAGATTGGTTAAAAATCCTAATTGGATTAGAATAAGCCTAGGGAGGACGAAAATGACCTAAATGTTCAACCAATGACACAAAATGACACAAAATCACATATTGGATGCACAAGATTGGTTAAAAACCCTAATTGGATTAGAATAAGCCTAGGGCGGACGAAAATGAGCTAAATGTTCAACCAATGACACAAAATGACACAAAATCACAGATTATGCACATGATTGGTTAAAAACCCAAATTGGATTAGAATAAGCCTTGGGAGGACGAAAATGACCAAAATGTTCAACCAATGACACAAAATCACATATTGGATGCACAAGATTGGTTAAAAATACTAATTGGATTAGAATAAGCCTAGGGAGGACGAAAATGACCTAAATGTTCAACCAATGACACAAAATGACACAAAATCACATATTGGATGCACAAGATTGGTTAAAAACCCTAATTGGATTAGAATAAACCTAGCAAGGCGAAAATGACCTAAATGTTAAACCACTGACACAAAATCACATATTGGATGCCCAAGATTGGTTAAAAACCCTAATTGGATTAGAATAAGCCTAGGGAGGACGAAAATGACCTAAATGTTCAACCAATGACACAAAATGACACAAAATCACATATTGGATGCACAAGATTGGTTAAAAACCCTAATTGGATTAGAATAAGCCTAGAGAGGACGAAAATGACCTAAATGTTTAACCAATGACACAAAATTATATATTGGATGCACAAGATTGGTTAAAAACCCTAATTGGATTAGAATAAGCCTAGGGAGGACGAAAATGACCTAAATGTTCAACCAATGACACAAAATGACACAAAATCACATATTGGATGCACAAGATTGGTTAAAAACCCTAATTGGATTAGAATAAGCCTAGGGAGGACGAAAATGACCTAATTGGATTACATATGACACAAAATGACAGAAAATGACACAAAATCACAAATTGGATGCACAAGATTGGTTAAAAACCCTAATTGGATTAGAATAAGCCTAGGGAGGACGAAAATGACCTAAATGTTCAACCAATGACACAAAATGACACAAAATCACATATTGGATGCACAAGATTGGTTAAAAACCCTAATTGGATTAGAATAAGCCTAGGGAGGACGAAAATGACCTAAATGTTCAACCAATGACACAAAATGACACAAAATCACATATTGGATGCACAAGATTGGTTAAAAACCGTAATTGGATTAGAACAAGCATAGGAAGGACGAAAATGATCTAAATGTTCAACCAATGACACAAAATGACACAAAATCACATATTGGATGCACAAGATTGGTTAAAAACCCTAATTGGATTAGAATAATCCTAGGGAGGACGAAAATGACCTAAATGTTCAACCAATGACACAAAATGACACAAAATCACATATTGGATGCACAAGATTGGTTAAAAACCCTAGTTGGATTAGAATAAGCCTAGGGAGGACAAAAATGACACAAAAACACATATTGGATGCACAACATTGGTTAAAAACCCTAATTGGATTATAATAAGCCTAGGGAGGACGAAAATGACCTAAATGTTCAACCAATGATAGAAAATGACACAAAATCACATACTGGATGCACAAGATTGGTTAAAAACCCTAATTGGATTAGAATAAGCCTAGGGAGGACGAAAATGACCTAAATGTTCAACCAATGACACAAAATGACACAAAATCACATATTGGATGCACAAGATTGGTTAAAAACCCTAATTGGATTAGAATAAGTCTAGGGAGGACGAAAATGACCTAATTGGATTACATATGACACAAAATGACAGAAAATGACACAAAATCACATATTGGATGCACAAGATTGGTTAAAAACCCTAATTGGATTAGAATAAGCCTAGGGAGGACGAAAATGACCTAAATGTTCAACCAATGACACAAAATGACACAAAATCACATATTGGATGCACAAGATTGGTTAAAAACCCTAATTGGATTAGAATATGCCTAGGGAGGACCAAAATGACCTAAATGTTCAACCAATGACACATAATGACACAAAATCACATATTGGATGCACAAGATTGGTTAAAAACCCTAATTGGATTAGAATAAGCCTAGGGAGGACGAAAATGACCTAAATGTTCAACCAATGACACAAAATGACACAAAATCACATATTGGATGCACAAGATTGGTTAAAAACCCTAATTGGATTAGTATAAGCCTAGGAAGGACGAAAATAATTTAAATGTTCAACCAATGACACAAAATGACACAAAATCACATATTAGACGCACAAGATTGGTTAAAAACCCTAATTGGATTAGAATAAGCCTAGGGAGGACGAAAATGACCTAAATGTTCAACCTATGACACAAAATCACATATTGGATGCACAAGATTGGTTAAAAACCCTAATTGGATGAGAATAAGCCTAGGGAGGACGAAAATGACCTAAATGTTCAACCAATGACACAAAATCACATATTGGATGCACAAGATTGGTTAAAAACCCTAATTGGATTACAATAAGCCTAGGGAGGACGAAAATGACCTAAATGTTCAACCAATGACACAAAATGACACAAACTCACATATTGGATGCACAATGTTGGTTAAAAACCCTAATTGGATTAGAATAATCCTAGGGATGACGAAAATGACCGAAATGTTCAACCAATGACACAAAATCACATATTAGATGCACAAGATTGGTTAAAAACCCTAATTGGATTAGAATAAGCCTAGGGAGGACGAAAATGACCTAAATGTTCAACCAATGACACAAAATGACACTAAATCACATATTGGATGCACAAGATTGGTTAAAAACCCTAATTGGAATAGCATAAGCCTAGGGAGGACGAAAATGACCTAAATGTTCAACCAATGACACAAAATGACACTAAATCACATATTGAATGCACAAGATTGGTTAAAAACCCTAATTGGATTAGAATAAGGCTAGGGAGGACAAAAATGACCTAAATGTTCAACCAACGACACAAAATGACACTAAATCACATATTGGATGCACAAGATTGGTTAAAAACCCTAATTGGAATAGCATAAGCCTAGGGAGGACGAAAATGACCTAAATGTTCAACCAATGACACAAAATGACACTAAACCACATATTGAATGCACAAGATTGGTTAAAAACCCTAATTGGATTAGAATAAGCCTAGGGAGGACGAAAATGACCTAAATGTTCAACCAATGACATAAAATGACACAAAATCCCATATTGGATGCACAAGATTGGTTAAAAACCCTAATTGGATTAGAACAAGCCTAGGGAAGATAAAAATGACCTAAATGTTCAACCAATGACACAAAATCACATATTGGATGCACAAGATTGGTTAAAAACCCTAATTGGATTAGAATAAGCCTAGGGAGGACGAAAATGACCTAAATGTTCAACCAATGACACAAAATGACACAAAATCACATATTGGATGCACAAGATTGGTTAAAAACCCTAATTGGATTAGAATAAGGCTAGGGAGGACGAAAATGACCTAAATGTTCAACCAATGACATAAAATGACACCAAATCACATGTTAGATGCACAAGATTGGTTAAAAACCCTAATTGGATTAGAATAAGCTTAGGGAAGACAAAAATGACCTAAATGTTCAACCAATGACACAAAATGACACAAAATCACATATTGGATGCATAAGATTGGTTAAAAACCCTAATTGGATTAGAATAAGCCTAGGGAGGACCAAAATGACCTAAATGTTCAACCAATGACACAAAATGACACAAAATCACATATTGGATGCACAAGATTGGTTAAAAACCCTAATTGGATTAGAATAAGCCTAGGGAGGACCAAAATGACCTAAATGTTCAACCAATGACACAAAATGACATATTGGATGCACAAGATTGGTTAAAAACCCTAATTGGATTAGAATAAGCCTAGGGAGGACGAAAATGACCTAAATGTTCAACCAATGACACAAAATTACACAAAATCACATATTGGATGCACAAGATTGGTTAAAACCCCTAATTGGGTTAGAATAACCCTAGGGATGACGACAATGACCTTAATGTTCAACCAATGACACAAAATGACACTAAATCACATATTGGATGCACAAGATTGGTTAAAAACCCTAATTGGATTAGAATAAGCCTAGGGAGGACGAAAATGACCTAAATGTTCAACCAATGACACAAAATTACACAAAATCACATATTGGATGCATAAGATTGGTTAAAAACCTTAATTGGATTAGAATAAGCCTAGGGAGGACGAAAATGACCTAAATGTTCAACCAATGACACAAAATCACATATTGGATGCACAAGATTGGTTAAAAACACTAATTGGATTAGAATAACTCTAGGGAGGACGAAAATGACCTAAATGTTCAACCAATGACACAAAATGACACAAAATCACATATTGGATGCACAAGATTGGTTAAAAACCCTAATTGGATTAGAATAAGCCTAGGGAGGACGAAAATGACCTAAATGTTCAACCAATGACACAAAATCACATATTGGATGCACAAGATTGGTTAAAAACACTAATTGGATTAGAATAACTCTAGGGAGGACGAAAATGACCTAAATGTTCAACCAATGACACAAAATCACATATTGGATGCACAAGATTGGTTAAAAACCCTAATTGGATTAGAATAAGCCTAGGGAGGACGAAAATGACCTAAATGTTCAACCAATGACACAAAATGACACAAAATCACATATTGGATGCACAAGATTGGTTAAACACCACAATTGGATTAGAATAAGCCTAGGGAGGACGAAAATGACCTAAATGTTCAACCAATGACACAAAATGACACAAAATCACATATTGGATGCACAAGATTGGTTAAAAACCCTAATTGGATTAGAATAAGCCTAGGGAGGACGAAAATGACCTAAATGTTCAACCAATGACACAAAATGACACAAAATCACATATTGGATGCACAAGATTGGTTAAAAACCATAATTGGATTAGAATATGCCTAAGGAGGACGAAAATGACCTAAATGTTCAACCAATGACACAAAATGACACAAAATCACATATTGGATGCACAAGATTAGTTAAAAACCCTAATTAGATTAGAATAAGCCTAGGGAGGACGAAAATGACCTAAATGTTCAACCAATGACACAAAATCAAATATTGGATGCACAAGATTGGTTAAAAACACTAATTGGATTAGAATAACCCTAGGGAGGACGAAAATGACCTAAATGTTCAACCAATGACACAAAATCACATATTGGATGCACAAGATTGGTTATAAACCCTAATTGGATTAGAATAAGCCTAGGGACGACGAAAATGACCTAAATGTTCAACCAATTACACAAAATCACATATTGGATGCACAAGATTTGTTAAAAACCGTAATTGGATTAGAATAAGCCTAGGGAGGACGAAAATGACCGAAATGTTCAACCAAGGACACAAAATGACACAAAATCACATATTGGATGCACAAGATTGGTTAAAAACCCTAATTGGATTAGAATAAGCCTAGGGAGGACGAAAATGACCTAAATGTTCAACCAATGACACAAAATGACACAAAATCACATATTGGATGCACAAGATTGGTTAAAAACCCTAATTGGATTAGAATTAGCCTATGGAGGACAAAAATGACCTAAATGTTCAACCAGTGACAGAAAATCACACAAAATCACATATTGGATGCACAAGATTGGTTAAACACGCTAATTGGATTAGAATAAGCCTAGGGAGGACGAAAATGACCTAAATGTTCAACCAATGACACAAAATGACACAAAATCACATATTGGATGCACAAGATTGGTTAAAAACCCTAATTGGATTAGAATAAGCCTAGGGAGGACGAAAATGACCTAAATGTTCAACCAATGACACAAAATGACACAAAATCACATATTGGATGCACAAGATTGGTTAAAAACCCTTATTGGAAAAGAATAAGCCTAGGGAGGACGAAAATGACCTAAATGTTCAACCAATGACACAAAATGACACAAAATCACATATTGGATGCATAAGATTGGTTAAAACCCTAATTGGATTAGAATAAGCCTAGGGAGGACGAAAATGACCTAAATGTTCAACCAATGACACAAAATCACATATTGGATGCACAAGATTGGTTAAAAACCCTAATTGGATTAAAAAGAGCCTAGGGAGGACGAATGACCTAAATGCTCAACCAATGACACAAAATCACACATTGGATGCACAAGATTGGTTAAAAACCTTAATTGGATTAGAATAAGCCTAGGGAGGACGAAAATGACCTAAATGTTCAACCAATGACACAAAATCACATATTGGATGCACAAGATTGGATAAAAACCCTAATTAAATTAGAATAAGCCTAGGGAGGACGAAAATGACCTAAATGTTCAACCAATGACACAAAATCACATATTGGATGCACAAGATTGGTTAAAAACCCTAATTGGATTAGAATAAGCCTAGGGAGGACGAAAATGACCTAAATGTTCAACCAATGACACAAAATGACACTAAATCACATATTGGATGCACAAGATTGGTTAAAAACCCTAATTGGATTAGAATAAGTCTAGGGAGCACCAAAATGACCTAAATGTTCAACCAATGACACAAAGTCACATATTGGATGCACAAGATTGGTTAAAAACCCTAATTGGATTAGAATATGCCTAGGGAGGACGAAAATGACCTAAATGTGCAACCAATGACACAAAATCACATATTGGATGCACAAGATTGGTTAAAAACCCTAATTGGATTAGAATAAGCCTAGGGAGGACGAAAATGACCTAAATGTGGAACCAATGACACAAAATCACATATTGGATGCACAAGATTGGTTAAAAACCCTAATTGGATTAGAATAAGCCTAGGGAGGACGAAAATGACCTAAATGTTTAACCAATGACACAAATTGACACAAAATCACATATGGGATGCACAAGATTGGATAAAAATCCTAATTGGATTAGAATAAGCCTGGGGATGACGAAATTTGCCTAAATGTTCAACCAATGACACAAAATCACATATTGGAAGCACAAGATTGGTTAAAAACCCTAATTGGATTAGAATAAGCCTAGGGAGGACGAAAATGACCTAAATGTGCAACCAATGACACAAAATCACATATTGGATGCACAAGATTGGTTAAAAACCCTAATTGGATTAGAATAAGCCTAGCGAGGACGAAAATCACCTAATTGGATTACCGATGACAGAAAATCACTTATTATATGCACAAGATTGGTTAAAAACCCTAATTGGATTAGAATAAGCCTAGGGAGGACAAAAATGACCTAAATGTGCAACCAACGACAAAAAATCACATATTGGATGCACAAGATTGGTTAAAAACCCTAATTGGATTAGAATAAGCCTAGGGAGGACGAAAATGACCTAAATGTTCAACCAATGACACAAAATCACATATTGGATGCACAAGATTGGTTAAAAACCCTAATTGGATTAGAATAAGCCTAGGGAGGACGAAAATGACCTAAATGTTCAACCAATGACACAAAATGACACTAAATCACATATTGGATGCACAAGATTGGTTAAAAACCCTAATTGGATTGGAATAAGCCTAGGGAGGACGAAAATGACCTAAATGTTCAACCAATGACACAAAATGACAAAAAATCACATATTGGATGCACAAGATTGGTTAAAAACCCTAATTGGATTAGAATAAGCCTAGGGAGGACGAAAATGACCTAAATGTTCAACCAATAACACAAAATGACACAAAATCACATATTGAATGCACAAGATTGGTTAAAAACACTAATTGGATTAGAATCAGCCTAGGGAGGACGAAAATGACCTAAATGTTCAACCAATGACACAAAATGACACAAAATCACATATTGGATGCACAAGATTGGTTAAAAACCCTAATTGGATTAGAATAAGCCTAGGGAGGACGAAAATGACCTAAAACACAAAATGACACAAAATCACATATTGAATGCACAAGATTGGTTAAAAACCCTAATTGGATTAGAATAAGCCTAGGGAGGACGAAAATGACCTAAATGTTCAACCAATGACACAAAATGACACAAAATCACATATTGGATGCACAAGATTGGTTAAAAACCCTAATTGGATTAGAATAAGCCTAGGGAGGACCAAAATGACCTAAATGTTCAACCAATGACACAAAATCACATATTAGATGCACAAGATTGGTTAAAAACCCTAATTGGATTAGAATAAGCCTAGGGAGGACGAAAATGACCTAAATGTTCAACCAATGACACAAAATGACACTAAATCACATATTGGATGCACAAGATTGGTTAAAAACCCTAATTGGATTAGAATAAGCCTAGGGAGGACGAAAATGACCTAAATGTTCAACCAATGACACAAAATCAGATATTGGATTCACAAGATTGGTTAAAAACCCTAATTGGATTAGAATAAGCCTAGGGAGGACGAAAATGACCAAAATGTTCAACCAATGACACAAAATGACACTAAATCACATATTGGATGCACAAGATTGGTTAAAAACCCTAATTGGATTAGAATAAGCCTAGGGAGGACGAAAATGACCTAAATGTTCAACCAATGACACAAAATGACACAAAATCACATATTGGATGCACAAGATTGGTTAAAAACCCTAATTGGATTCGAATAAGCCTAGGGAGGACGAAAATGACCTATATGTTCAACCAATGACACAAAATGACACAAAACCACATATTGGATGCACAAGATTGGTTAAAAACCCTAATTGGATTAGAATAAGCCTAGGGAGGACGAAAATGACCTAAATGTTCAACCAATGACACAAAATGACACAAAATCACATATTGGATGCACAAGATTGGTTAAAAATCCTAATTGGATTAGAATAGGCCTATGGAGGACGAAAATGACGTAAATGTTAAACCAATGACACAAAATCACATATTGGATGCACAAGATTGGTTAAAAACCCTAATTGGATTAGAATAAGCCTAGGGAGGACGAAAATGACCTAAATGTTCAACCAATGACACAAAATGACACAAAATCACATATTGGATGCACAAGATTGGTTAAAAACCCTAATTGGGTTACAATAAGCCTAGGGAGTACGAAAATGACCTAAATGTTCAACCAATGACACAAAATGACACAAAATCACATATTGGATGACCAAGATTGGTTAAAAACCCTAATTGGATTAGAATAAGCCTAGGGAGGACAAAAATGACCTAATTGGATTACCAATGACACAAAATCAATTATTATATGCAAAAGAGTGGTTAAAAACCCTAATTGGATTAGAATAAGCCTAGGGAGGACGAAAATGACCTAAATGTTCAACCAATGACAAAAAATCACATATTGGATGCACAAGATTGGTTAAAATCCCTAATTGGATTAGAATATGCCTAGCGAGGACAAAAATGACCTAAATGTTCAACCAATGACTCAAAATGACACAAAATCACATATTGGATGCACAAGATTGGTTAAAAACCCTAATTGGATTAGAATAAGCCTAGGGAGGACGAAAATGACCTAAATGTTCAACCAATGACACAAAATGACACAAAATCACATATTGGATGCACAAGATTGGTTAAAAACCCTAATTGGATTAGAATAAGCCTAGGAGGACGAAAATGAACTAAAAGTTTAGCCAATGACACAAAATGACACAAAATCACATATTGGATGCACAAGATTGGTTAAAAACCCTAATTGGATTAGAATAAGCCTAGGGAGGACGAAAATGACCTAAATGTTCAACCAATGACACAAAATCACATATTGGATGCACAAGATTGGTTAAAAACCCTAATTGGATTAGAATAAGCCTAGGGAGAACGAAAATGAACAAAATGTTCAACCAATGACACAAAATGACACAAAATCACATATTGGATGCACAAGATTGGTTAAAAACCCTAATTGGATTAGAATAAGCCTAGGGAGGACGAAAATGACCTAAATGTTCAACCAATGACACAAAATGACACAAAATCACATATTGGATGCACAAGATTGGTTAAAAATCCTAATTGGATTAAAATAACCCTAGGGAGGACGAAAATGACCTAAATGTTGAACCAATGACACAAAATGACACAAAATCACATATTGGATGCAGAAGATTGGTTAAAAACCCTAAATGGAATAGAATAAGCCTAGGGAGGACGAAAATGAACTAAATGTTCAACCAATGACACAAAATCACATATTGGATGCACAAGATTGGTTAAAAACCCTAATTGGATTAGAATAAGCCTAGGGAGGACGAAAATGACCTAAATGTTCAACCAATGACACAAAATGACACAAAATCACATATTGGATGCACAAGATTGGTTAAAAACCCTAATTGTTTTAGAATAAGCCTAGGGAGGACGAAATGACCTAAATGTTCAACCAATGACACAAAATGACACAAAATCACATATTGGATGCACAAGATTGGTTAAAAACCCTAATTGGATTAGAATAAGCCTAGGGAGGACGAAAATGACCTAAATGTTCAACCAATGACACAAAATGACACAAAATCACATATTGGATGCACAAGATTGGTTAAAAACCTTAATTGGATTAGAATAAGCCTAGGGAGGACGAATATGACCTAAATGTTCAACCAATGACACAAAATGACACAAAATCACATATTGGATGCACAAGATTGGTTAAAAACCCTAATTGGATTAGAATAAGCCTAGGGAGGACGAAAATGACCTAAATGTTCAACCAATGACACAAAATGACACAAAATCACATATTGGATGCACAAGATTGGTTAAAAATCCTAATTAGATTAAAATAACCCTAGGGAGGACGAAAATGACCTAAATGTTCAACCAATGACACAAAATGACACAAAATCACATATTGGATGCACAGGATTCGTGAAAAACCCTAATTGGATTAGAATAAGCCTGGGGAGGACGAAAATGACCTAAATGTTCAACCAATGACACAAAATGACACAAAATCACATATTGGATGCACAAGATTGGTTAAAAACCCTAATTGGATTAGAATAAGCCTAGGGAGGACGAAAATGACCTAAATGTTCAACCAATGACACAAAATGACACAAAATCACATATTGGATGCACAAGATTGGTTAAAAACCGTAATTGGATTAGAACAAGCATAGGAAGGACGAAAATGATCTAAATGTTCAACCAATGACACAAAATGACACAAAATCACATATTGGATGCACAAGATTGGTTAAAAACCCTAATTGGATTAGAATAATCCTAGGGAGGACGAAAATGACCTAAATGTTCAACCAATGACACAAAATGACACAAAATCACATATTGGATGCACAAGATTGGTTAAAAACCCTAATTGGATTACAATATGCCTAGGGAGGACGAAAATGACCTAAATGTTCAACCAATGACACAAAATGACACTAAATCACATATTCGATGCACAAGATTGGTTAAAAACCCTAATTGGATTAGAATAAGCCTAGGGAGGAAGAAAATGACCTAAATGTTCAACCAATGACACAACATCACATATTGGATGCACAAGATTGGTTAAAAACCGTTATTGGATTAGAACAAGCCTAGGGAGGACGAAAAGGACCTAAATGTTCAACCAATGACACAAAATGACACAAACTCACATATTGGATGCACAATGTTGCTAAAAACCCTAATTGGATTAGAATAAGCTTAGGGAAGACAAAAATGACCTAAATGTTCAACCAATGACACAAAATCACATATTGGATGCATAAGATTGGTTAAAAACCCTAATTGGATTAGAATAAGCCTAGGGAGGACGAAAATGACCTAAATGTTCAACCAATGACACAAAATGACACTAAATCACATATTGGATGCACAAGATTGGTTAAAAACCCTAATTGGATTAGAATAAGCCTAGGGAGGACGAAAATGACCTAAATGTTCAACCAATGACACAAACTGACACAAAATCACATATTGGATGCACAAGATTGGATAGAAACCGTAATTGGATTAGGATAAGCCTAGGGAGGACGAAAATGACCTATATGTTCAACCAATGACACAAAAACACATATTGGATGCACAAGATTGGTTAAAAACCCTAATTGGATTAGAATAAGCCTAGGGAGGACGAAAATGACCTATATGTTTAACCAATGACACAAAATGACACTAAATCTCATATTGAATGCACAAGATTGGTTAAAAACCCTAATTGGATTAGAATAAGGCTAGGGAGGACAAAAATGACCTAAATGTTCAACCAATGACACAAAATCACATATTGGATGCACAAGATTGGTTAAAAACCCTAATCGGATTAGAATAAGCCTAGGGAGGACGAAAATGACCTAAATGTTCAACCAATGACATAAAATGACACAAAATCACATATTGGATGCACAAGATTGGTTAAAAACCCTAATTGGATTAGAACAAGCCTAGGGAAGACAAAAATGACCTAAATGTTCAACCAATGACACAAAATCACATATTGGATGCACAAGATTGGTTAAAAACCCTAATTGGATTAGAATAAGCCTAGGGAGGACGAAAATGACCTAAATGTTCAACCAATGACCCAAAATGACACAAAATGACTTATTGGATTCACAAGATTGGTTAAAATCCCTTATTGGATTAGAATAAGCCTAAGGAGGACGAAAATGACCTAAATGTTCAACCAATGACACAAAATCACATATTGGATGCACAAGATTGGTTAAAAACCCTAATTGGATTAGAATAAGCCTAGGGAGGACGAAAATGACCAAAATGTTCAACTGATGACACAAAATGACACAAAATCATATATTGGATGCACAAGATTGGTTAAAAACCCTAATTGGTTTAGAATAAGCATAGGGAGGACGAAAATGACCTAAATGTTCAACGAATGACACAAAATGACACAAAATCACATATTGGATGCACAAGATTGGTTAAAAACCCTAATTGGATTAGAATAAGCCTAGGGAGGACGAAAATGACCTAAATGTTCAACCAATGACACAAAATGACACAAAATCACATATTGGATGCACAAGATTGGTTAAAAACCCTAATTGGATTAGAATAAGCTTAGGGAGGACGAAAATGACCTAGATGTTCAACCAATGACACAAAATCACATATTTGATGCACAAGATTGGTTAAAAACCCTAATTGGATTAGAATAAGCCTAGGGAGGACGAAAATGACCTAAATGTTCAACCAATGACATAAAATGACACAAAATCACATATTGGATGCACAAGATTGGTTAAAAATCCTAATTGGATTAGAACAAGCCTAGGGAAGACAAAAATGACTTAAATGTTCAACCAATGACACAAAATGACACAAAATCACATATTGGATGCACAAGATTGGTTAAAAACCCTAATTGGATTAGAATAAGCCTAGGGAGGACGAAAATGACCTAAGTGTTCAACCAATGACACAAACTGACACAAAATCACATATTGGATGCACAAGATTGGTTAAAAACCCTAATTGGATTAGAATAAGGCTAGGGAGGACGAAAATGACCTAAATGTTCAACCAATGACATAAAATGACACACAATCACATATTAGATGCACAAGATTGGTTAAAAACCCTAAATGGATTAGAATAAGCTTAGGGAAGACAAAAATGACCTAAATGTTCAACCAATGACCCAAAATAACACAAAATCACATATTGGATGCATAAGATTGGTTAAAAACCCTAATTGGATTAGAATAAGCCTAGGGAGGACGAAAATGACCTAAATGTTCAACCAATGACACAAACTGACACAAAATCACATATTGGATGCACAAGATTGGTTAAAAACCCTAATTGGATTAGAATAAGCCTAGGGAGGATGAAAATGACCAAAATGTTCAACCAATGACACAAAATCACATATTGGATGCACAAGATTGGTTAAAAACCCTAATTGGATTAGAATAAGCCTAGGGAGGACAAAAATGACCTAAATGTTCATCCAATGACACAAAATCACATATTGGATGCACAAGATTGGTTAAAAACCCTTATTGGATTAGAATAAGCCTAGGGAGGACGAAAATGACCTAAATGTTCAACCAATGACACAAAATGACACAAAATCACATATTGGATGCACAAGATTGGTTAAAAACCCTAATTTGATTAGAATAAGCCTAGGGAGGATGAAAATGACCTAAATGTTCAACCAATGACACAAAATGACACAAAATCACATATTGGATGCATAAGATTGGTTAAAAACCCTAATTGGATTAGAATAAGCCTAGGGAGGACCAAAATGACCTAAATGTTCAACCAATGACACAAAATCACATATTGGATGCACAAGATTGGTTAAAAACCCTAATTGGATTAGAATAATCCTACGGAGGACGAAAATGACCTAAATGTTCAACCAATGACACAAAATGACACAAAATCACATATTGGATGCACAAGATTTGTTAAAAACCCTAATTGGATTACAATATGCCTAGGGAGGACGAAAATGACCTAAATTTTCAACCAATGACACAAAATGACACTAAATCACATATTCGATGCACAAGATTGGTTAAAAACCCTAATTGGATTAGAATAAGCCTAGGGAGGAAGAAAATGACCTAAATGTTTAACCAATGACACAACATCACATATTGGATGCACAAGATTGGTTAAAAACCGTTATTGGATTAGAACAAGCCTAGGGAGGACGAAAAGGACCTAAATGTTCAACCAATGACACAAACTCACATATTGGATGCACAATGTTGCTAAAAACCCTAATTGGATTAGAATAAGCCTTGGGATGATGAAAATGACCGAAATGTTCAACCAATGACACAAAATGACACAAAATCACATATTAGATGCACAAGATTGGTTAAAAACCCTATTTGGATTAGAATAAGCCTAGGGAGGACGAAAATGACCTAAATGTTCAACCAATGACACAAAATGACACCAAATCACATATATGATGCACAAGATTGGTTAGAAACCCTAATTATATTAGAACAAGCCTAGGGAGGACCAAAATGACCTAAATGTTAAACCAATGACACAAAATGACATTAAATCACATATTGGATGCACAAGATTGGTTAAAAACCCTAATTGGATTAGAATAAGCCTAGGGAGGACGAAAATGACCTAAATGTTCAACCAATGACACAAAATGACACAAACTCACTAATTGGATGCACAATGTTGGTTAAAAACCCTAATTGGATTAGAATAAGGCTAGGGATGACGAAAATGACCGAAATGTTCAACCAATGACACAAAATCACATATTAGATGCACAAGATTGGTTAAAAACCCTAATTGGATTAGAATAAGCCTAGGGAGGACGAAAATGACCTATATGTTCAACCAATGATACAAAAACACATATTCGATGCACAAGATTGGTTAAAAACCCTAATTGGATTAGAAAAAGCCTAGGGAGGACAAAAATGACCTAAATGCTCAACCAATGACACAAAATCACATATTGGATGCACAAGATTGGTTAAAAACCGTAATTGGATTAGAATAAGCCTAGGGAGGACGAAAATGACCTAAATGTTCAACCAATGACATAAAATCACATATTGGATGCACAAGATTGGTTAAAAACCCTAATTGGATTAGAATAAGCCTAGGGAGGACGAAAATGACCTAAATGTTCAACCAATGACATAAAATGACACAAAATCACATATTGGATGCACAAGATTGGTTAAAAATCCTAATTGGATTAGAACAAGCCTAGGGAAGACAAAAATGACTTAAATGTTCAACCAATGACACAAAATCACATATTGGATGCACAAGATTGGTTAAAAACCCTAATTGGATTAGAATAAGCCTAGGGAGGACGAAAATGACCTAAATGTTCAACCAATGACACAAAATCACATATTGGATGCACAAGACTGGTTAAGAACCCTAATTGGATTAGAATAAGCCTAGGCAGGACGAAAATGACCCAAATGTTAAACCAATGACACAAAATCACATATTGGATGCACAAGATTGGTTAAAAACCCTAATTGGATTAGAATAAGCCTAGGGAGGACGACAATGACCTAAATGTTCAACCAATGACACAAAATCACATATTGGATGCACAAGATTGGTTAAAAACCCTAATTGGATTAGAATAAGCCTAGGGAGGACGAAAATGACCTAAATGTTCAACCAATGACACAAAATCACATATTGGATGCACAAGACTGGTTAAGAACCCTAATTGGATTAGAATAAGCCTAGGGAGGATGAAAATAACCAAAATGTTCAACCAATGACACAAAATCACATATTGGATGCACAAGATTGGTTAAAAACCCTAATGGGATTAGAATAAGCCTAGGGAGGACGAAAATGACCTAAATGTTCAACCAATGACACAAAATGACACAAAATCACATTTTGGATGCACAAGATTGGTTAAAAACCCTAATTGGATTAGAATAAGCCTAGGGAGGACGAAAATGACTTAAATGTTCAGCCAATGACACAAAATGACACAAAATCACATATTGGATGCACAAGATTGGGTAAAAACCCTAATTGGATTAGAATAAGCCTAGGGAGAACGAAAATGACCTAAATGTTCAACCAATGACACAAAATCACATATTGGATGCACAAGATTGGTTAAAAACCCTAATTGGATAGAATAAGCCTATGGAGGACGAAAATGACCTAAATGTTCAACCAATGACACAAAATCACATATTGGATGCACAAGATTGGTTAAAAACCCTAATTGGATTAGAATAAGCCTAGGGAGGACGAAAATGACCTAAATGTTCAACCAATGACACAAAATCACATATTGGATGCACAAGTTTGGTTAAAAACCCTAATTGGATTAGAATAAGCCTAGGGAGGACGAAAATGACCTCAATGTTCAACCAATGACACAAAATCACATATTGGATGCACAAGATTGGTTAAAAACCCTAATTGGATTAGAATAAGCCTAGGGAGGACGAAAATGACCTAAATGATCAACCAATGACACAAAATCACATATTGGATGCACAAGATTGGTTAAAAACCCTAATTGGATTATAATAAGCCTAGGGAGGACGAAAATGACCTAAATGTTCAACCAATGACACAAAATCAGATATTGGATGCACAAGATTGGTTAAAAACCCTAATTGGATTAGAATAAGCCTAGGGAGGACGAAAATGACCTAAATGTTCAACCAATGACACAAAATGACACTAAATCACATATTGGATGCACAAGATTGGTTAAAAACCCTAATTGGATTAGAATAAGCCTAGGGAGGACGAAAATGACCTAAATGTTCAACCAATGACAAAAAATGACACAAAATCACATATTGGATGCACAAGTATGGTTAAAAACCCTAATTGGATTAGAATAAGCCTAGGGAGGACGAAAATGACCTAAATGTTCAACCAATGACACAAAATCACATATTGGATGCACAAGATTGGTTAAAAACCCTAATTGGATTAGAATATGCCTAGGGAGGACGAAAATGACCTAAATGTTCAAGCAATGACACAAAATCACATATTGGATGCACAAGATTGGTTAAAAACCCTAATTGGATTAGAATAAGCCTAGGGAGGACGAAAATGACCTAAATGTTCAACCAATGACACAAAATCACATATTGGATGCACAAGATTGGTTAAAAACCCTAATTGGATTAGAATAAGCCTAGGGAGGACGAAAATGACCTAAATTCTCAACCAATGACACAAAATCACATATTGGATGCACAAGATTGGTTAAAAACCCTAATTGGATTAGAATAAGCCTAGGGAGGACAAAAATGACCTAAATGTTCAACCAATGACACAAAATCACATATTGGATGCACAAGATTGGTTAAAAACCCTAATTGGATTAGAAAAAGCCTAGGGAGGACGAAAATGACCTAAATGTTCAACCAATGACACAAAATGACACAAAATCACATATTGGATGCACAAGATTGGTTAAAAACCCTAATTGGATTAGAATAAGCCTAGGGAGGACGAAAATGACCTAAATGTTCAACCAATGACACAAAATGACACAAAATCACATATTGGATGCACAAGATTGGTTAAAAACCCTAATTGGACTAGAATAAGCCTAGGGAGGACGAAAATGACCTAAATGTTTACCCAATGACACAAAATCACATATTGGACACCAAAGATAGGTTAAAAACCCTAATTGGATTAGAATAAGCCTAGGGAGGACGAAAATGACCTAAATGTTCAACCAATGACACAAAATTACACAAAATCAGATATTGGATGCACAAGATTGGTTAAAAACCCTAATTGGATTAGAATAAGCCTAGGGAGGACGAAAATGACCTAAATGTTCAACCAATGACACAAAATGACACAAAATCACACATTCGATGCACAAGATTGGTTAAAAACCTTAATTGGATTAGAATAAGCCTAGGGAGGGGGAAAATGACCTAAATGTTAAACCAATGACACAAAAGGACACAAAATCACATATTGGATGCACAAGATTGGTTAAAAACCCTAATTGGATTAGAATAAGCCTAGGGAGGACGAAAATGACCTAAATGTTCAACCAATGACACAAAATGACACTAAATCACATATTGGATGCACAAGATTGGTTAAAAACCCTAATTGGATTAGAATAAGCCTAGGGAGGACGAAAATGACCTAAATGTTCAACCAATGACACAATATGACACAAAATCACATATTGGATGCACAAGATTGGTTAAAAACCCTAATTGGATTAGAATAAGCCTAGGGAGGACGAAAATGACCTAAATGTTCAACCAATGACACAAAATCACATATTGGATGCACAAGATTGGTTAAAGACCTTAATTAGATTAGAATAGGCCTAGGGAGGACGAAAATGACCTAAATGTTCAACCAATGACACAAAATGACACAAAATCACATATTGGATGCACAAGATTGGTTAAAAACCCTAATTGGATTAGAATAAGCCTAGGGAGGACGAAAATGACCTAATTGGATTACCAATGACAAAAAATTACTTATTATATGCACAAGATTGGTTAAAAACCCTAATTGGATTAGAATAAGCCTAGGGAGGACGAAAATGACCTAAATGTTCAACCAATGACACAAAATCACATATTGGATGCACAAGATTGGTTAAAAACCCTAGTTGGATTAGAATAAGCCTAGGAAGGACGAAAATGACCTAAATGTTCAACCAATGACACAAAATCACATATTGGATGCATAAGATTGGTTAAAAACCCTAATTGGATTAGAATAAGCCTAGGGAGGACGAAAATGACCTAAATGTTCAACCAATGACACAAAATGACACTAAATCACATATTGGATGCACAAGATTGGTTAAAAACCCTAATTGGATTAGAATAAGCCTAGGGAGGACGAAAATGACCTAAATGTTCAACCAATGACACAAAATGAAACAAAATCACATATTGGATGCACAAGATTGGTTAAAAACCCTAATTGGATTAGAATACGCCAAGGGAGGACGAAAATGACCTAAGTGTTCCACCAATGACACAAAATGACACAAAATCACATATTGGATGCACAAGATTGGTTAAAAACCCTAATTGGATTAGAATAATCCTAGGGAGGACGAAAATGACCTAAATGTTCAACCAATGACACAAAATGACACAAAATCACATATTGGATGCACAAGATTGGTTAAAAACCCTAATTGGATTACAATATGCCTAGGGAGGACGAAAATGACCTAAATGTTCAACCAATGACACAAAATGACACTAAATCACATATTCGATGCACAAGATTGGTTAAAAACCCTAATTGGATTAGAATAAGCCTAGGGAGGAAGAAAATGACCTAAATGTTCAACCAATGACACAACATCACATATTGGATGCACAAGATTGGTTAAAAACCGTTATTGGATAAGAACAAGCCTAGGGAGGACGAAAAGGACCTAAATGTTCAACCAATGACACAAAATGACACAAACTCACATATTGGATGCACAATGTTGCTAAAAACCCTAATTGGATTAGAATAAGCCTTGGGATGATGAAAATGACCGAAATGTTCAACCAATGACACAAAATGACACAAAATCACATATTAGATGCACAAGATTGGTTAAAAACCCTATTTGGATTAGAATAAGCCTAGGGAGGACGAAAATGACCTAAATGTTCAACCAATGACACAAAATGACACCAAATCACAAATTTGATGCACAAGATTGGTTAGAAACCCTAATTATATTAGAACAAGCCTAGGGAGGACCAAAATGACCTAAATGTTAAACCAATGACACAAAATGACATTAAATCACATATTGGATGCACAAGATTGGTTAAAAACCCTAATTGGATTAGAATAAGCCTAGGGAGGACGAAAATGACCTAAATGTTCAACCAATGACACAAAATGACACAAACTCACTAATTGGATGCACAATGTTGGTTAAAAACCCTAATTGGATTAGAATAAGGCTAGGGATGACGAAAATGACCGAAATGTTCAACCAATGACACAAAATCACATATTAGATGCACAAGATTGGTTAAAAACCCTAATTGGATTAGAATAAGCCTAGGGAGGACGAAAATGACCTAAATGTTCAACCAATGACACAAAATGACACAAAATCAGATATTGGATGCACAAGATTGGTTAAAAACCCTAATTGGATTAGAATAAGCCTAGGGAGGACGAAAATGACCTAAATGTTCAACCAATGACACAAAATGACACTAAATCACATATTGGATGCACAAGATTGGTTAAAAACCCTAATTGGATTAGAATAAGCCTAGGGAGGACGAAAATGACCTAAATGTTCAACCAATGACACAATATGACACAAAATCACATATTGGATGCACAAGATTGGTTAAAAACCCTAATTGGATTAGAATAAGCCTAGGGAGGACGAAAATGACCTAAATGTTCAACCAATGACACAAAATCACATATTGGATGCACAAGATTGGTTAAAAACCCTAATTGGATTAGAATAAGCATAGGGAGGACGAAAATGACCTAAATGTTCAACCAATGACACAAAATCACATATTGCATGCACAAGATTGGTTAAAAACCCTAATTGGATTAGAATAAGCCTAGGGAGGACGAAGATGACCTAAATGTTCAACCAATGACATAAAATCACATATTAGATGCACAAGATTTGTTAAAAACCCTAATTGGATTAGAATAAGCCTAGGGAGTACGAAAATGACCTAAATGTTCAACCAATAACACAAAATGACACAAAATCACATATTGGATGCACAAGATTGGTTAAAAACCCTAATTGGATTAGAATAAGCCTAGGGAGGACGAAAATGACCTAAATGTTCAACCAATGACACAAACTGACACAAAATCACATATTGGATGCACAAGATTGGTTAAAAACCCTAATTGGATTAGAATAAGGCTAGGGAGGACGAAAATGACCTAAATGTTCAACCAATGACATAAAATGACACCAAATCACATGTTAGATGCACAAGATTGGTTAAAAACCCTAATTGGATTAGAATAAGCTTAGGGAAGACAAAAATGACCTAAATGTTCAACCAATGACACAAAATGACACAAAATCACATATTGGATGCATAAGATTGGTTAAAAACCCTAATTGGATTAGAATAAGCCTAGGGAGGACCAAAATGACCTAAATGTTCAACCAATGACACAAAATGACACAAAATCACATATTCGATGCACAAGATTGGTTAAAAACCCTAATTGGATTACAATAAGCCTAGGGAGGACGAAAATGACCTAAATGTTCAACCAATGTCACAAAATGACACAAAATCACATATTGGATGCACATGATTGGTTAAAAACCCTAATTGGATTAGAATAAGCCTAGGGAGGAAGAAAATGACCTAAATGTTCAACCAATGACATTAAATCACATATTGGATGCACAGGATTGGTTAAAAACCCTAATTGGATTAGAATAAGCCTAGAGAGGACGAAAATGACCTAAATGTTCAACCAATGACACAAAATGACACTAAATCACATATTGGATGCACAAGATTGGTTAAAAACCCTAATTGGATAAGAATAAGCCTAGGGAGGATGAAAATGACCTAAATGTTCAACCAATGACACAAAATGACACTAAATCACATATTGGATGCACAAGATTGGTTAAAAACCCTAATTGGATTAGAATAAGCCTAGGGAGGACGAAAATGACCTAAATGTTCAACCAATGACACAAAATGACACTAAATCACATATTGGATGCACAAGATTGGTTAAAAACCCTAATTGGATTAGAATAAGGCTAGGGAGGACGAAAACGACCTAAATGTTCAACCAATGACATAAAATGACACACAATCACATGTTAGATGCACAAGATTGGTTAAAAACCCTAATTGGATTAGAATAAGCTTAGGGAAGACAAAAATGACCTAAATGTTCAACCAATGACACAAAATGACACAAAATCACATATTGGATGCATAAGATTGGTTAAAAACCCTAATTGGATTAGAATAAGCCTAGGGAGGACCAAAATGACCTAAATGTTCAACCAATGACACAAAATCACATATTGGATGCACAAGATTGGTTAAAAACCCTAATTGGATTAGAATAATCCTAGGGAGGACGAAAATGACCTAAATGTTCAACCAATGACACAAAATGACACAAAATCACATATTGGATGCACAAGATTGGTTAAAAACCCTAATTGGATTATAATAATCCTAGGGAGGACGAAAATGACCTAAATGTTCAACCAATGACACAAAATGACAGAAAATCACATATTGGATGCTCAAGATTGGTTAAAAACCCTAATTGGATTAGAATAAGCCTACAGAGGACGAAAATGACCTAAATGTTCAACAAATGACACAAAATGACACAAAATCACATATTGGATGCACAAGATTGGTTAAAAACCCTAATTGGATTAGAATAAGCCTAGGGAGGACGAAAATGACCTAAATGTTCAACAAACGACACAAAATGACACAAAATCACATATTGGATGCACAAGATTGGTTAAAAACCCTAATTGGATTAGAATAAGCCTAGGGAGGACGAAAATGACCTAAATGTTCAACAAACGACACAAAATGACACAAAATCACATATTGGATGCACAAGATTGGTTAAAAACCCTAATTGGATTACAATAAGCCTAGAGAGGACGAAAATGACCTAAATGTTCAACCAATGACACAAAATGACACAAAATCACATATTAGATGCACAAGATTGGTTAAAACCCCTAATTGGATTAGAATAAGCCTAGGGAGGACGAAAATGACCTAAATGTTCAACCAATGACACAAAATCGCATATTGGATGCACAAGATTGGTTAAAAACCCTAATTGGATTAGAATAAGCCTAGGGAGGACGAAAATGACCTAAATGGTTAGCCAATGACACAAAATCACATATTGGATGCACATGATTGGTTAAAAACCCTAATTGAATTAGAGTAAGCCTAGGGAGGACGAAAATGACCTAAATGTTCAACCAATGACACAAAATCACATATTGGATGCACAAGATTGGTTAAAAACCCTAATTGGATTAGAATAAGCCTAGGGAGGACGAAAATGACCTAAATGTTCAACCAATGACACAAAATGACACTAAATCACATATTGGATGCACAAGATTGGTTAAAAACCCTAATTGGATTAGAATAAGTCTAGGGAGCACCAAAATGACCTAAATGTTCAACCAATGACACAAAGTCACATATTGGATGCACAAGATTGGTTAAAAACCCTAATTGGATTAGAATATGCCTAGGGAGGACGAAAATGACCTAAATGTGCAACCAATGACACAAAATCACATATTGGATGCACAAGATTGGTTAAAAACCCTAATTGGATTAGAATAAGCCTAGGGAGGACGAAAATGACCTAAATGTTCAACCAATGACACAAAATGACACTAAATCACATATTGGATACACAAGATTGGTTAAAAACCCTAATTGGATTAGAATAAGCCTAGCGAGGACGAAAATGACCTAATTGGATTACCAATGACACAAAATCACTTATTCTATGCACAAGATTTGTTAAGGACCCTAATTAGATTAGAATAAGCCTAGGGAGAAAAAAAAATTACCTAAGTGTGCAACCAATGAAACAAAATGACACAAAATCACATATTGGATGCACAAGATTGGTTAAAAACCCTCATTGGATTAGAATAAGCCTAGGGAGGACGAAAATGACCTAAATGTTCAACCAATGACACAAAATGACACTAAATCACATATTGGATACACAAGATTGGTTAAAAACCCTAATTGGATTAGAATAAGCCTAGGGAGGACGAAAATGACCTAAATGTGCAACCAATGACACAAAATCACATATTGGATGCACAAGATTGGTTAAAAACCCTAATTGGATTAGAATAAGCCTAGGGAGGACGAAAATGACCTAATTGGATTACCAATAACGAAAAATCACTTATTATATGCACAAGATTGGTTAAAAACCCTAATTGGATTAGAATAAGCCTAGGGAGGACGAAAATGACCTAAATGTGCAACCAATGACACAAAATCACATATTGGATGCACAAGATTGGTTAAAAACCCTAATTGGATTAGAATAAGCCTAGGGAGGACGAAAATGACCTAAATGTTCAACCAATGTCACAAATTGACACAAAATCACATATGGGATGCACAAGATTGGATAAAAATCCTAATTGGATTAGAATAAGCCTGGGGAGGACGAAAATGACCTAAATGTTCAACCAATGACACAAAATCACATATTGGATGCACAAGATTGGTTAAAAACCCTAATTGGATTAGAATAAGCCTAGGGAGGACGAAAATGACCTAAATGTTCAATCAATGACACAAATCACATATTGGATGCACAAGATTGGTTAAAAACCATAATTGGATTAGAATAAGCCTAGGGAGGACGAAAATGACCGAAATGTTCACCCAATGACACAAAATCACATATTGCATGCACAAGACTTGTTAAAAACCCTAATTGGATTAGAATAAGCCTAGGGAGGACGAAAATGACCTAAATGTTCCACCAATGACACAAAATGACACAAAATCACATATTGGATGCACAAGATTGGTTAAAAACCCTAATTGGATTAGAATAAGCCGAGGGAGGACGCAAATGACCTAAATGTTCAACCAATGACACAAAATGACACAAAATCACATATTGGATGCACAAGATTGGTTAAAAACCCTAATTGGATTAGAATAAGCCTAGGGAGGACGAAAATGACCTAAATGACACAAATCAGATATTGGATGCACAAGATTGGTTAATAACCCTAATTGGATTAGAATAAGCCTAGGGAGGACGAAAATGACCTAAATGTTCAACCAATGACACAAAATGACCCAAAATCACATATCGGATGCACAAGATTGGTTAAAAACCCTAATTGGATTAGAATAAGCTTAGGGAGGACGGAAATGACCTAAATGTTCAACCAATGACACAAAATCACATATTGGATGCACAAGATTGGTTAAAAACCCTAATTGGATTAGAATAAGCCTAAGGAGGACGAAAATGACCTAAATGTTCAACCAATGATACAAAATGACACAAAATCACATATTGGATGCACAAGATTGGTTAAAAACCCTAATTGGATTAGAATAAGCCTAGGGAGGACGAAAATGACCTAAATGTGCAACCAATGACACAAAATCACATATTGGAAGCACAAGATTGGTTAAAAACCCTAATTGGATTAGAATAAGCCTAGGGAGGACGAAAATGACCTAAATGTGCAACCAATGACACAAAATCACATATTGGATGCACAAGATTGGTTAAAAACCCTAATTGGATTACAATAAGCCTAGGGATGACGAAAATGACCTAAATGTGCAACCAATGACACAAAATCACATATTGGATGCACAAGATTGGTTAAAAACCCTAATTGGATTAGAATAAGCATAGGGACGACCAAAATGACCTAAATGTTCAACCAATGACACAAAATCACATATTGGATGCACAAGATTGGTTAAAAACCCTAATTGGATTAGAATAAGTTTAGCGAGGACGAAAATGACCTAATTGGATTACAAATGACACAAAATCACATATTGGATGCACAAGATAGGTTAAAAACCCTAATTGGATTAAAATAAGCCTAGGGAGGACGAAAATGACCTAAATGTGCAACCAATGACACCAAATCACATATTGATGCACAAGATTGGTTAAAAACCATAAATGGACTAGAATAAGCCTCTAGAGGACGAACATGACCAAAATTTCAACCAATGACACAAAATAACACAAAATCGCATATTGGATGCAGAAGATTAATTAAAAACCCTAATTGGATTTGAATAAGCCTAGTGAGGACGAAAATGACCTAATTGAATTACCAATGACACAAAATCACTTATTATATGCACAAGATTGGTTAAAAACCCTAATTGGATTAGAATAAGCCTAGGGAGGACGAAAATGACCTAAATGTGCAACCAATGACACAAAATCACATATTGGATGCACAAGATTGGTTAAAAACCCTAATTGGATTAGAATAAGCCTAGGGAGGACGAAAATGACCTAAATGTTCAACCAATGACACAAAATGACACAAAATCACATATTGGATGCACAAGATTGGTTAAAAACCCTAATTGGATTAGAATAAGCCTAGGAAGGATGAAAATAACCTAAATGTTCAACCAATGACACAAAATGACACAAAATCACATATTAGATGCATAAGATTGGTTAAAAACCCTAATTGGATTAGAATAATCCTAGGGAGGACGAAAATGACCTAAATGTTCAACCAATGACACAAAATGACACAAAATCACATATTGGATGCACAAGATTGGTTAAAAACCCTAATTGGATTAGAATAAGCCTAGGGAGGACGAAAATGACCTAAATGTTCAACCAATGACACAAAATGACACAAAATCACATATTGGATGCACAAGATTGGTTAAAAACCGTAATTGGATTAGAACAAGCATAGGAAGGACGAAAATGATCTAAATGTTCAACCAATGACACAAAATGACACAAAATCACATATTGGATGCACAAGATTGGTTAAAAACCCTAATTGGATTAGAATAATCCTAGGGAGGACGAAAATGACCTAAATGTTCAACCAATGACACAAAATGACACAAAATCACATATTGGATGCACAAGATTGGTTAAAAACCCTAGTTGGATTAGAATAAGCCTAGGGAGGACAAAAATGACACAAAAACACATATTGGATGCACAACATTGGTTAAAAACCCTAATTGGATTATAATAAGCCTAGGGAGGACGAAAATGACCTAAATGTTCAACCAATGATAGAAAATGACACAAAATCACATACTGGATGCACAAGATTGGTTAAAAACCCTAATTGGATTAGAATAAGCCTAGGGAGGACGAAAATGACCTAAATGTTCAACCAATGACACAAAATGACACAAAATCACATATTGGATGCACAAGATTGGTTAAAAACCCTAATTGGATTAGAATAAGCCTCGGGAAGACGAAAATGACCTAAATGTTCAACCAATGACACAAAATGACACAAAATCACATATTGGATGCACAAGATTGGTTAAAAACCCTAATTGGATTAGAATAAGCCTAGGGAGGACGAAAATGACCTAAATGTTCTACCAATGACACAAAATCACATATTGGATGCACAAGATTGGTTAAAAACCCTAATTGGATTAGAATAATCCTAGGGAGGACGAAAATGACCTAAATGTTCAACCAATGACACAAAATGACACAAAATCACATATTGGATGCACAAGATTGGATAAAAACCCTAATTGGATTAGAATAAGCCTAGGAAGGACGAAAATGACCTAAATGTTCAACCAATGACACAAAATGACACAAAATCACATATTGGATGCACAAGATTGGTTAAAAACCCTAATTGGATTAGAATAAGCCTAAGGAGGACGAAAATGACCTAAATGTTCAACCAATGACACAAAATCACATATTGAATGCACAAGATTGGTTAAAAACCCTAATTGGATTAGAATAATCCTAGGGAGGACGAAAATGACCTAAATGTTCAACCAATGACACAAAATGACACAAAATCACATATTGGATGCACAAGATTGGTTAAAAACCCTAATTGGATTAGAATAAGCCTAGGGAGGACGAAAATGACCTAAATGTTCAACCAATGACACAAAATGACACAAAATCACATATTGGATGCACAAGATTGGTTAAAAACCCTAATTGGACTAGAATAAGCCTAGGGAGGACGAAAATGACCTAAATGTTTACCCAATGACACAAAATCACATATTGGACACCAAAGATAGGTTAAAAACCCTAATTGGATTAGAATAAGCCTAGGGAGGACGAAAATGACCTAAATGTTCAACCAATGACACAAAATTACACAAAATCAGATATTGGATGCACAAGATTGGTTAAAAACCCTAATTGGATTAGAATAAGCCTAGGGAGGACGAAAATGACCTAAATGTTCAACCAATGACACAAAATGACACAAAATCACACATTCGATGCACAAGATTGGTTAAAAACCTTAATTGGATTAGAATAAGCCTAGGGAGGGGGAAAATGACCTAAATGTTAAACCAATGACACAAAAGGACACAAAATCACATATTGGATGCACAAGATTGGTTAAAAACCCTAATTGGATTAGAATAAGCCTAGGGAGGACGAAAATGACCTAAATGTTCAACCAATGACACAAAATGACACTAAATCACATATTGGATGCACAAGATTGGTTAAAAACCCTAATTGGATTAGAATAAGCCTAGGGAGGACGAAAATGATCTAAATGTTCAACCAATGACACAAAATCACATATTGGATGCACAAGATTGGTTAAAAACCGTAATTGTATTAGAAAAAGCCTAGGGAGGACGAAAATAACCTAAATGTTCAACCAATGACACAAAATGACACAAAATCACATATTGGATGCACAAGATTGGTTAAAAACCCTAATTGGATTAGAATAAGCCTAGAGAGGACGAAAATAACCTAAATGTTCAACCAATGACACAAAATCAGATATTGGATGCACAAGATTGGTTAAAAACCCTAATTGGATTAGAATAAGCCTAGGGAGGACGAAAATGACCTAAATGTTCAACCAATGACACAAAATGACACTAAATCACATATTGGATGCACAAGATTGGTTAAAAACCCTAATTGGATTAGAATAAGCCTAGGGAGGACGAAAATGACCTAAATGTTCAACCAATGACACAAAATACACAAAATCACATATTGGATGCACAAGATTGGTTAAAAACCCTAATTGGATTAGAATAAGCCTAGGGAGGACGAAAATGACCTATATATTCAACCAGTGACACAAAAACACATATAGGATGCACAAGATTGGTTAAAAACCCTAATTGGATTAGAATAAGCCTAGGGAGGACGAGAATGACCTAAATCTTCAACCAATAACACAAAAACACATATTGGATGCACAAGATTGGTAAAAAACCCTAATTGGTTTAGATTAAGCCTAGGGAGGACGAAAATGACCTAAATGTTCAACCAATGACACAAAATGACACAAAATCACATATTGGATGCACAAGATTGATTAAAAACCCTAATTGGATTACAATAAGCCTAGGGAGGACGAAAATGACCTAAATGTTCAACCAATGACACAAAATGACACAAAATGACATATTGGATGCACATGATTGGTTAAAAACCCTAATTGGATTAGAATAAGCCTAGGGAGGACGAAAATGACCTAAATGTTCAACCAATGACACAAAATGACACTAAATCACATATTGGATGCACAAGATTGGTTAAAAACCCTAATTGGATTAGAATAAGCCTACGGAGGACGAAAATGACCTAAATGTGCAACCAATGACACAAAATCACATATTGGATGCACAAGATTGGTTAAAAACCCTAATTGGATTAGAATAAGCCTAGCGAGGACGAAAATCACCTAATTGGATTACCGATGACAGAAAATCACTTATTATAAGCACAAAATTGGTTAAAAACCCTAATTGGATTAGAATAAGCCTAGGGAGGACGAAAATGACCTAAATGTGCAACCAATGACACAAAATCACATATTGGATGCACAAGATTGGTTAAAAACCCTAATTGGATTAGAATAAGCCTAGGGAGGACGTAAATGACCTAAATGTTCAACCAATGACACAAAATCACATATTGGATGCACAAGATTGGTTAAAAACCCTAATTGGATTAGAATAAGCCTAGGGAGGACGAAAATGACCTAAATGTTCAACCAATGACACAAAATGACACTAAATCACATATTGGATGCACAAGATTGGTTAAAAACCCTAATTGGATTACAACAAGTCTAGGGAGGACGAAAATGACCTAAATGTTCAACCAATGACACAAAATGACACAAAATCACATATTGGATGCACATGATTGGTTAAAAACCCTAATTGGATTAGAATAAGCCTAGGGAGGACGAAAATGACCTAAATGTTCAACCAATAACACAAAATGACACAAAATCACATATTGGATGCACAAGATTGGTTAAAAACCCTAATTGGATTAGAATACGCCTAGGGAGGACGAAAATGACCTAAATGTGCAACCAATGACACAAAATCACATGTTGGATGCACAAGATTGGTTAAAAACCCTAATTGGATTAGAATAAGCCTAGGGAGGACGAAAATGACTTAAATGTTCAACCAATGACACAAAATAACACAAAATCACATATTGGATGCACAAGATTGGTTAAAAACCCTAATTGGATTAGAATAAGCCTAGGGAGGACGAAAATGACCTAAATGTTCAACCAATGACACAAAATTACACAAAATCACATATTGGATGCACAAGATTGGTTAAAACCCCTAATTGGGTTAGAATAACCCTAGGGATGACGACAATGACCTTAATGTTCAACCAATGACACAAAATGACACTAAATCACATATTGGATGCACAAGATTGGTTAAAAACCCTAATTGGATTAGAATAAGCCTAGGGAGGACGAAAATGACCTAAATGTTCAACCAATGACACAAAATTACACAAAATCACATATTGGATGCACAAGATTCGTTAAAAACCCTAATTGGATTAGAATAAGCCTAGGGAGGACGAAAATGACCTAAATGTTCAACCAATGACACAAAATTACACAAACTCACATATTGGATGCACAAGATTGGTTAAAAACCCTAATTATATTAGAATAAGCCTAGGGACGACGAAAATGACCTAAATGTTCAACCAATGACACAAAATTACACAAAATCACATATTGGATGCACAAGATTGATTAAAACCCCTAATTGGATTAGAATAAGCCTAGGGATGACGACAATGACCTAAATGTTCAACCAATGACACAAAATGACACTAAATCACATATTGGATGCACAAGATTGGTTAAAAACCCTAATTGGATTAGAATAAGCCTAGGGAGGACGAAAATGACCTAAATGTTCAACCAATGACACAAAATTACACAAACTCACATATTGGATGCACAAGATTGGTTAAAAACCCTAATTGGATTAGAATAAGCCTAGGGAGGACGAAAATGACCTAAATGTTCAACCAATGACACAAAATTACACAAAATCACATATTGGATGCACAAGATTGGTTGAAAACCCTAATTGGATTAGAATAAGCCTAGGGAGGACGAAAATGACCTAAATGTTCAACCAATGACACAAAATTACACAAAATCACATATTGGATGCACAAGATTGGTTAAAAACCCTAATTGGATTAGAATAAGCCTAGGGAGGACGAAAATGACCTAAATGATCAACCAATGACACAAAATCACATATTGGATGCACAAGATTGGTTAAAAACACTAATTGGATTAGAATAAGTCTAGGGAGGACGAAAATGACCTAAATGTTCAACCAATGACACAAAATCACATATTGGATGCACAAGATTGGTTAAAAACCCTAATTGGATTAGAATAAGCCTAGGGAGGACGAAAATGACCTAAATGTTCAACCAATGACACAAAATGACACTAAATCACATATTGGATGCACAAGATTGGTTAAAAACCCTAATAGTATTAGAATAAGCCTAGGGAGGACGAAAATGACCTAAATGTTCAACCAATGACACAAAAGCACATATTGGATGCACAAGATTGGTTAAAAACCCTAATTGGATTAGAATAAGCCTAGGGAGGACGAAAATGACCTAAATGTTCAACCAATGACACAAAATGACACAAAATCACATATTGGATGCACAAGATTGGTTAAAAACCCTAATTGGATTAGAATAAGCCGAGGGAGGACGAAAATGACCCAAATGTTCAACCAATGACACAAAATGACACAAAATCACATATTGGATGCACAAGATTGGTTAAAAACCCTAATTGGATTAGAATAAGCCTAGGGAGGACGAAAATGACCTAAATGTTCAACCAATGACACAAAATGACACAAAATCACATATTGGATGCACAAGATTGGTTAAAAACCCTAATTGGATTAGAATAAGCCTAGGGAGGACGAAAATGACCTAAATGTTCAACCAATGACACAAAATGACAAAAAATCACATATTGGATGCACAAGATTTGTTAAAAACCCTAATTGGATTAGAATAAGCCTAGGGAGGACGAAAATGACCTAAATGTTCAACCAATGACACAAAATCACATATTGAATGCACAAGATTGGTTTAAAACCCTAATTGGATTAGAATAAGCCTAGGGACGACGAAAATGACCTAAATTTTCAACCAATTACACAAAATAACACAAAGTCACATATTGGATGCACAAGATTGGTTAAAAATCCTAATTGGATTAGAATAAGCCTAGGGAGGACGAAAATGACCTAAATGTTCAACCAATGACACAAAATGACACAAAATCACATATTGGATGCACAAGATTGGTTAAAAACCCTAATTGGATTAGAATAAGCCTAGGGAGGACGAAAATGACCTAAATGTTCAACCAATGACACAAAATGACGTATTGGGTGCACTAGTTTGGTTAAAAACCCTAATTGGATTAGAATAAGCCTAGGGAGAACGAAAATGACCTAAATGTTCAACCAATGACACAAAATGACACAAAATCACATATTGGATGCACAAGATTGGTTAAAAACCCTAATTGGATTAGAATAAGCCTAGGGAGGACGAAAATGACCTAAATGTTCAACCAATGACACAAAATGACACAAAATCACATATTGGATGCACAAGATTGGTTAAAAACCTTAATTGGATTAGAATAAGCCTAGGGAGGACGAATATGACCTAAATGTTCAACCAATGACACAAAATGACACAAAATCACATATTGGATGCACAAGATTGGTTAAAAACCCTAATTGGATTAGAATAAGCCTAGGGAGGACGAAAATGACCTAAATGTTCAACCAATGACACAAAATGACACAAAATCACATATTGGATGCACAAGATTGGTTAAAAATCCTAATTAGATTAAAATAACCCTAGGGAGGACGAAAATGACCTAAATGTTCAACCAATGACACAAAATGACACAAAATCACATATTGGATGCACAGGATTCGTGAAAAACCCTAATTGGATTAGAATAAGCCTGGGGAGGACGAAAATGACCTAAATGTTCAACCAATGACACAAAATGACACAAAATCACATATTGGATGCACAAGATTGGTTAAAAACCCTAATTGGATTAGAATAAGCCTAGGGAGGACGAAAATGACCTAAATGTTCAACCAATGACACAAAATCACATATTGGATGCACAAGATTGGTTAAAAAACCTAATTGGATTAGAATAAGCCTAGGGGGGACAAAAATGACCTAAATGTTCAACCAATGACACAAAATCAGAAATTGGATGCACAAGATTGGTTAAAAAACCTAATTGGATTAGAATAAGCCTAGGGAGGACAAAAATGACCTAAATGTTCAACCAATGACACAAAATCACATACTGGATGCACAAGATTGGTTAAAAACCCTAATTGGATTAGAATAAGCCTAGGGAGGACGAAAATGACCTAAATGTTCAACCAATGACACAAAATGACACAAAATCACATATTGGATGCACAAGATTGATTAAAAACCCTAATTGGATTACAATAAGCCTAGGGAGGACGAAAATGACCTAAATGTTCAACCAATGACACAAAATGACACAAAATGACATATTGGATGCACATGATTGGTTAAAAACCCTAATTGGATTAGAATAAGCCTATGGAGGAAGAAAATGACCTAAATGTTCAACCAATTACACAAAATCACATATTGGATGCACAAGATTGGTTAAAAACCCTAATTGGAATACAATAAGCCTATGGAGGACGAAAAGGACCTAAATGTTCAACCAATGACACAAAATGACACAAACTCACATATTGGATGCACAATGTTGGTTAAAAACCCTAATTGGATTAGAATAATCCTAGGGATGACGAAAATGACCGAAATGTTCAACCAATCACACAAAATCACATATTAGATGCACAAGATTGGTTAAAAACCCTAATTGGATTAGAATAAGCCTAAGGAGGACGAAAATGACCTAAATGTTCAACGAATGACACAAAATGACACAAAATCACATATTGGATGCACAAGATTGGTTAAAAACCCTAATTGGATTAGAATAAGCCTAGGGAGGACGAAAATGACCTAAATGTTCAACCAATGACACAAAATGACACTAAATCACATACTGGATGCACAAGATTGGTTGAAAACCCTAATTGGATTAGAATAAGCCTAGGGAGGACGAAAATGATCTAAATGTTCAACCAATGACACAAAATCACATATTGGATGCACAAGATTGGTTAAAAACCCTAATTGGATTAGAATAAGTCTAGGGAGGACGAAAATGACCTAAATGGTCAACCAATGACACAAAATCACATATTGGATGCACAAGATTGGTTAAAACCCCTAATTGAAAATGACCTAAATGTTCAACCAATGACACAAAATGACACAAAATCACATATTGGATGCACAAGATAGGTTAAAAACCCTAATTGGATTAGAATAAGCCTAGGGAGGACGAAAATGACCTAAATGTTCAACCAATGACACAAAATGACACTAAATCACATATTGGATGCACAAGATTGGTTAAAAACCCTAATTGGATTAGAATAAGCCTAGGGAGGACGAAAATGACCTAAATGTTCAACCAATGACACAATATGACACAAAATCACATATTGGATGCACAAGATTGGTTAAAAACCCTAATTGGATTAGAATAAGCCTAGGGAGGACGAAAATGACCTAAATGTTCAACCAATGACACAAAATCACATATTGGATGCACAAGATTGGTTAAAAACCCTAATTGGATTAGAATAAGCCTAGGGAGGACGAAATTGACCTAAAAGTTCAACCAATGACACAAAATCACATATTGGATGCACAAGATTGGTTAAAAACCCTAATTGGATTAGAATAAGCCTAGGGAGGACGAAAATGACCTAAATGATCAACCAATAACACAAAATGACACAAAATCACATATTGGATGCACATGATTGGTTAAAAACCATAATTGGATTAGAATAAGTCTAGGGAGGACGAAAATGACCTAAATGTTCAACCAATGACACAAAATGACACAAAATCACATATTGGATGCACAAGATTGGTTAAAAACCCTAATTGGATTAGAATAAGCCTAGGGAGGACGAAAATGACCTAAATGTTCAACCAATGACACAAAATCACATATTGGATGCACAAGATTGGTTAAAATCCCTAATTGGATTAGAACAAGCCTAGGGAGGACGAAAAATGACCTAAATGTTCAACCAATGATACAAAATGACACAAAATCACATATTGGATGCACAAGATTTGTTAAAAACCCTAATTGGATAAGAATAACCCAAGAGAGGACGAAAATGACCTAAATGTTCAACCAATGACATAAAATCACATATTGGATGCACAAGATTGGTTAAAAACCCTAATTGGATTAGATTAAGCCTAGGGAGGACGAAAATGAGCTAAATGTTCAACCAATGACACAAAATGACACAAAATCACATATTGGATGCACAAGATTGGTTAAAAACCCTAATTGGATTAGAATAAGCCTAGGGAGGACGAAAATGACCTAAATGTTCAACCAATGACACAAAATGACACTAAATCACATATTGGATGCACAAGATTGGTTAAAAACCCTTATTGGATTAGAATAAGCCTAGGGAGGACGAAAATGACCTAAATGTTCAACCAATGACACAAAATCACATATTGGATGCACAAGTTTGGTTAAAAACCCTAATTGGATTAGAATAAGCCTAGGGAGGACAAAAATGACCTAAATGTTCAACCAATGACACAAAATCACATATTGGATGCACAAGATTGGTTAAAAACCCTAATTGGATTAGAATAAGCCTAGGGAGGACGAAAATGACCTAAATGTGGAACCAATGACACAAAATCACATATTGGATGCACAAGATTGGTTAAAAACCCTAATTGAATTAGAATAAGTTTAGCGAGGACGAAAATGACCTAATCGGATTACAAATGACACAAAATCACTTATTATATGCACAAGATCTGTTAGAAACCCTAATTGGATTAGAATAAGCCTAGGGAGGACGAAAATGACCTAAATGTGCAACCAATGACACAAAATCACATATTGGATGCACAAGATTGGTTAAAAACCCTAATTGGATTAGAATAAGCCTAGGGAGGACGAAAATGACCTAAAAGTTCAACCAATGACACAAAATGACACCAAATCACATATTGGATGCACAAGATTGGTTAAAAACCCTAATTGGATTAGAATAAGCCTAGGGAGGACGAAAATGACCTAAATGTGCAACCAATGACACAAAATCACATATTGGATGCACAAGATTGGTTAAAAACCCTAATTGGATTAGAATAAGCCTAGGGAGGACCAAAATGACCTAAATGTTCAACCAATGACACAAAATCACATATTGGATGCACAAGATTGGTTAAAAACCCTAATTGGATTAGAATAAGTTTAGCGAGGACGAAAATGACCTAATTGGATTACAAATGACACAAAATCACATATTGGATGCACAAGATTGGTTAAAAACCCTAATTGGATTAGAATAAGCCTAGGGAGGACGAAAATGACCTAAATGTTCAACCAATGACACAAAATGACACAAAATCACATATTGGATGCACAAGAATGGTTAAAAACCCTAATTGGATGAGAATAAGCCTAGGGAGGACGAAAATGACCTAAATGTTCAACCAATGACACAAAATCACATATTGGATGCACAAGATTGGTTAAAAACCCTAATTGGATTAGAATAAGCCTAGGGAGGACGAAAATGACCTAAATGTTCAACCAATGACACAAAATCACATATTGGATGCACAAGTTTTGTTAAAAACCCTAATTGGATTAGAATAAGCCTAGGGAGGACGAAAATGACCTAAATGTTCAACCAATGACACAAAATCACATATTGGATGCACAAGATTGGTTAAAAACCCTAATTGGATTAGAATAAGCCCAGGGAGGACGAAAATGACCTAAATGTTCAACCAATGACACAAAATCACATATTGGATGCACAAGATTGGTTAAAAACCCTAATTGGATTAGAATATGCCTAGGGAGGACGAAAATGACCTATATCTTCAACCAATGACCCAAAATGACACAAAATCACATATTGGATGCACAAGATTGGTTAAAAACCTTATTTGGATTACAATAAGCCAAGGGAGGACGAAAATGACCTAAATGTTCAACCAATGACACAAAATCACGTATTGGATGCACAAGTTTGGTTAAAAACCCTAATTCGATTAGAATAAGCCTAGGGAGGACGAAAATGACCTAAATGTTCAACCAATGACACAAAATCACATATTGGATGCACAAGATTGGTTAAAAACCCTAATTGGATTAGACTAAACCTAGGGAGGACAAAAATGACCTAAATGTTCAACCAATGACACAAAATCACATATTGGATGCACAAGATTGTTTAAAAACCCTAATTGGATTAGAATAAGCCTAGGGTGGACGAAAATGACCTAAATGTTCAACCAATGACACAAAATCACATATTGGATGGATAAGATTGGTTAACAACCTTAATTGGATTAGAATAAGCCTAGGGAGGACGAAAATGACCTAAATGTTCAACCAATGACACAAAATGACACTAAATCACATATTGGATGCACAAGATTGGTTAAAAACCCTAATTGGATTAGAATAAGCCTAGGGAGGACGAAAATGACCTAAATGTTCAACCAATGACACAAAATGAAACAAAATCACATATTGGATGCACAAGATTGGTTAAAAACCCTAATTGGATTAGAATACGCCAAGGGAGGACGAAAATGACCTAAGTGTTCCACCAATGACACAAAATGACACAAAATCACATATTGGATGCACAAGATTGGTTAAAAACCCTAATTGGATTAGAATAATCCTAGGGAGGACGAAAATGACCTAAATGTTCAACCAATGACACAAAATGACACAAAATCACATATTGGATGCACAAGATTGGTTAAAAACCCTAATTGGATTACAATATGCCTAGGGAGGACGAAAATGACCTAAATGTTCAACCAATGACACAAAATGACACTAAATCACATATTCGATGCACAAGATTGGTTAAAAACCCTAATTGGATTAGAATAAGCCTAGGGAGGAAGAAAATGACCTAAATGTTCAACCAATGACACAACATCACATATTGGATGCACAAGATTGGTTAAAAACCGTTATTGGATTAGAACAAGCCTAGGGAGGACGAAAAGGACCTAAATGTTCAACCAATGACACAAAATGACACAAACTCACATATTGGATGCACAATGTTGCTAAAAACCCTAATTGGATTAGAATAAGCTTAGGGAAGACAAAAATGACCTAAATGTTCAACCAATGACACAAAATCACATATTGGATGCATAAGATTGGTTAAAAACCCTAATTGGATTAGAATAAGCCTAGGGAGGACGAAAATGACCTAAATGTTCAACCAATGACACAAAATGACACTAAATCACATATTGGATGCACAAGATTGGTTAAAAACCCTAATTGGATTAGAATAAGCCTAGGGAGGACGAAAATGACCTAAATGTTCAACCAATGACACAAACTGACACAAAATCACATATTGGATGCATAAGATTCGTTAAAAACCCTAATTGGATTAGAATAAGGCTAGGGAGGACGAAAATGACCTCAATGTTCAACCAATGACACAAAATCACATATTGGATGCACAAGATTGGTTAAAAACCCTAATTGGATTAGAATAAGCCTAGGGGGGACGAAAATGACCTAAATGTTCAACCAATGACACAAAATGACACTAAATCACATATTGAATGCACAAGGTTGGTTAAAAACCCTAATTGGATTAGAATAAGGCTAGGGAGGACGAAAATGACCTAAATGTTCAACCAATGACATAAAATCACATATTGGATGCACAAGATTGGTTAAAAACCCTAATTGGATTAGAATAAGCCTAGGGAGGACGAAAATGACCTAAATGTTCAACCAATGACATAAAATGACACAAAATCACATATTGGATGCACAAGATTGGTTAAAAACCCTAATTGGATTAGAATAAGCCTAGGGAGAACGAAAATGAACTAAATGTTCAACCAATGACACAAAATCACATATTGGATGCACAAGATTGGTTAAAAACCCTAATTGGATTAGAATAAGCCTAGGGAGGACGAAAATGACCTAAATGTTCAACCAATGACACAAAATGACACAAAATCACATATTGGATGCACAAGATTGGTTAAAAACCCTAATTGGATTAGAATAAGCCTAGCGGGGACGAAAATGACCTAAATGTTCAACCAATGACACAAAATGACACAAAATCACATATTGGATGCACAAGATTGGTTAAAAACCCTAATTGGATTAGAATAAGCCTGGAGAGGACGAAAATGACCTAAGTGTGCAACCACTGACACAAAATCACATATTGGATGCACAAAATTGGTTAAAAACCCTAATTGGATTAGAATAAGCCTTGGGAAGACGAAAATGACCTAAATGTTCAACCAATGACACAAAATGACACAAAATCACATATTGGATGCACAAGATTGGTTAAAAACCCTAATTGGATTAGAATAAGCCTAGGGAGGACGAAAATGACCTAAATGTTCAACAAATGACACAAAATGACACAAAATCACATATTGGATGGACAAGATTGGTTAAAAACCCTAATTGGATTAGAATAAGCCTAGGGAGGACGAAAATGACCTAAATGTTCAACCAATGACACAAAATGACACAAAATCACATATTGGATGCACAAGATTGGTTAAAAACCCTAATTGGATTAGAATAAGCCTAGGGAGGACGAAAATGACCTAAATGTTCAACCAATGACACAAAATGACACAAAATTATATATTGCATGCACAAGATTGGTTAAAAACCCTAATTGGATTAGAATAGGCCTAGGGAAAACGAAAATGACCTAAATGTTATACCAATGACACAAAATGACACAAAATCACATATTGGATGCACATGATCGGTTAAAAACCCTAATTGGATTAGAATAAGCCTAGGGAGGACCAAAATGACCTAAATGTTCAACCAATGACACAAAATGACACAAAATCACATATTGGATGCACAAGATTGGTTAAAAACCCTAATTGGATTAGAATAAGCCTAGGGAGGACGAAAATGACCTAAATGTTCAACCAATGACACAAAATGACACTAAATCACATATTGGATGCACAAGATTGGTTAAAAACCCTTATTGGATTAGAATAAGCCTAGGGAGGACGAAAATGACCTAAATGATCAACCAATGACACATAATGACACAAAATCACATATTGGATGCACAAGATTGGTTAAAAACCCTAATTGGAATAGAATAAGCCTTGGGAGGACGAAAATGACCTAAATGTTCAACCAATCACACAAAATGACACAAAATCACATATTGGATGCATAAGATTGGTTAAAACCCCTAATTGGATTAGAATAAGCCTAGGGAGGACGAAAATGACCTAAATGTTCAATCAATGACACAAAATGACACAAAATCACATATTGGATGCACAAGATTGGTTAAAAACCCTAATTGGATTAGAATAAGCCTAGGGAGGACGAAAATGACCTAAATGTTCAACCAATGACACAAAATGACACTAAATCACATATTGGATGCACAAGATTGGTTAAAAACCCTAATTGGATTAGAATAAAGCTAGGGAGGACGAAAATGACCTAAATGTTTAACCAATGGTACAAAATCACATATTTGATGCACAAGATTGGTTAAAAACCCTAATTGGTTAAGAATAACCCTAGGGAGGACGATAATGACCTAAATGTTCAACCAATGACACAAAATGACACAAAATCACATATTGGATGCACAAGATTTGTTAAAAACCCTAATTGGATTAGAATAAGCCTAGGGAGGACTAAAATGACCTAAATGTTCAACCAATGACACAAAATGACACAAAATCACATATTGGATGCACAAGATTGGTTAAAAACCCTAATTGGATTAGAATAAGCCTAGGGAGGACGAAAATGACCTAAATGTGCAACGAATGACACAAAATCAAATATTGGATGCACAATATTGGTTAAAAACCCTAATTGGATTAGAATAAGCCTAGCGATGACGAAAATGACCTAAATGTTCAACCAATGACACAAAATGACACAAAATCACATATTGGATGCACAAGATTGGTTAAAAACCCTAATTGGATTAGAATAAGCCTAGGGAGGACGAAAATGACCTAAATGTTCAACCAATGACACAAAATCACATATTGGATGCACAAGATTGTTTAAGAACCCAAATTGGATTAGAATAAGCCTAGGGAGGACAAAAATGACCTAAATGTTCAACCAATGACACAAAATGACACGAAATCACATATTGGATGCACAAGATTGGTTAAAAGTCCTAATTGGATTAGAATAAGCCTAGGGAGGACGAAAATGACCTAAATGTTCAACCAATGACACAAAATGACACAAAATCACATATTGGATGCACAAGATTGGTTAAAAACCCTAATTGGATTAGAATAAGCCTAGGGAGGACGAAAATGACCTAAATGTTACACCAATGACACAAAATCACATATTGGATGCACAAGATTGGTTAAAAACCCTAATTGGATTAGAATAAGCCTAGGGAGGACGAAAATGACCTAAATGTTCAACCAATGACACAAAATCACATATTGGATGCACAAGATTTGTTAAAACCCCTAATTGGATTAGAATAAGCCTAGGGTGGACGAAAATGACCTAAATGTTCAACCAATGACACAAAATGACACAAAATCACATATTGGTTGCACAAGATTGGTTAAAAACCCTAATTGGATTAGAATAAGCCTAGGGAGGACGAAAATGACCTAAATGTTCAATCAATGACACAAAATCACATATTGGATGCACAAGATTGGTTAAAAACCCTAATTGGATTAGAATAAGCCTAGGGAGGACAAAAATGACCTAAATGTTCAACCAATGACACAAAATCACATATTGGATGCATAAGATTGGTTAAAAACCCTAATTGGATTAGAATAAGCCTAGGGAGGACGAAAATGACCTAAATGTTCAACCAATGACACAAAATGACACTAAATCACATATTGGATGCACAAGATTGGTTAAAAACCCTAATTGGATTAGAATAAGCCTAGGGAGGACGAAAATGACCTAAATGTTCAACCAATGACACAATATGACACAAAATCACATATTGGATGCACAAGATTGGTTAAAAACCCTAATTGGATTAGAATAAGCCTAGGGAGGACGAAAATGACCTAAATGTTCAACCAATGACACAAAATCACATATTGGATGCACAAGATTGGTTAAAAACCCTAATGGATTAGAATAAGCCTAGGGAGGACGAAAATGACCTAAATGTTCAACCAATGACACAAAATGACACAAAATCACATATTGGATGCACAAGATTGGTTAAAAACCCTAATTGGATTAGAATAAGCCTAGGGAGGACGAAAATGACCTAAATGTTCAACCAATGACACAAAATGACACAAAATCACATATTGGATGCACAAGATTGGTTAAAAACCCTAATTGGATTAGAATAAGCCTAGCGATGACGAAAATGACCTAAATGTTCAACCAATGACACAAAATGACACAAAATCACATATTGGATGCACAAGATTGGTTAAAAACCCTAATTGGATTAGAATAAGCCTAGGGAGGACAAAAATGACCTAAATGTTCAACCAATGACAGAAAATGACACAAAATCACATATTGGATGCACAAGATTGGTTAAAAACCCTAATTGTATTAGAATAAGCCTAGGGAGTATGAAAATGACCTAAATGTTCAACCAATGACACAAAATCACATATTGGATGCACAAGATTGGTTAAAAACCCTAATTGGATTAGAATAAGCCTAGGGACGACAAAAATGACCTAAATGTTCAATCAATGACACAAAATCACATATTGGATGCACTTGATTGGTTAAAAATCGTAATTGGATTAGAATAAGCCTAGGGAGGACGAAAATGACCTAAATGTTCAACCAATGACACAAAATGACACAAAATCACATATTGGATGCACAAGATTGGTTAAAAACCCTAATTGGATTAGAATAAGCCTAGGGAGGACGAAAATGACCTAAATGTTCAACCAATGACACAAAATGACACAAAATCACATATTGGATGCACTACATTGGTTAGAAACCCTAATTGGATTAGAATAAGCCTAGGGAGGACGAAAATGACCTAAATGTTCAACCAATGACACAAAATGACACAAAATCACATATTGGATGCACAAGATTGGTTAAAAACCCTAATTGGATTAGAATAAGCCTAGGAAGGACGAAAATAACCTAAATGTTCAACCAATGACACAAAATGACACAAAATCACATATTGGATGCATAAGATTGGTTAAAAACCCTAATTGGATTAGAATAAGCCTAGGGAGGACGAAAATGACCTAAATGTTCAACCAATGACACAAAATGACACAAAATCACATATTGGATGCACAAGATTGGTTAAAAACCCTCATTGGATTAGAATAAGCCTAGCGAGGACGAAAATGACCTAATTGGATTACCAATGACACAAAATCACTTATTATATGCACAAGATTGGTTAAAAACCCTAATTGGATTAGAATAAGCCTAGGGAGGACGAAAATGACCTAAATGTTCAACCAATGATTCAATATCACATATTGGATGCACAAGATTGGTTAAAAACCCTAATTGGATTAGAATAAGCCAAGGGAGGACAAAAATGACTTAAATGTTCAACCAATGACACAAAATCACATATTGGATGCACAAGATTGGTTAAAAACCCTAATTGGATTAGAATAAGCCTAGGGAGGACGAAAATGACCTAAATGTTCAACCAATGACACAAACTGACACAAAATCACATATTGGATGCACAAGATTGGTTAAAAACCCTAATTGGATTAGAATAAGGCTAGGGAGGACGAAAATGACCTAAATGTTCAACCAATGACATAAAATGACACACAATCACATATTAGATGCACAAGATTGGTTAAAAACCCTAATTGGATTAGAATAAGCTTAGGGAAGACAAAAATGACCTAAATGTTCAACCAATGACACAAAATCACATATTGGATGCATAAGATTGGTTAAAAACCCTAATTGGATTAGAATAAGCCTAGGGAGGACGAAAATGACCTAAATAATCAACCAATGACACAAAATGACACTAAATCATATATTGGATGCACATGATTGGTTAAAAACCCTAATTGGATTAGAATAAGCCTAGGGAGGACGAAAATGACCTAAATGTTCAACCAATGACACAAAATCACATATAGGATGCACAAGATTGGTTAAAAACCCTAATTGGATTAGAATAAGCCTAGGGAGGACGAAAAGGACCTAAATGTTCAACCAATGACACAAAATGACACAAACTCACATATTGGATGCACAAGATTGGTTAGAAACCCTAATTGGATTAGAATAAGCCTAGGGAGGACGAAAATGACCTATATGTTCAACCAATGACACAAAAACACATATTGGATGCACAAGATTGGTTAAAAACCCTAATTGGATTAGAATAAGCCTAGGGAGAATGAAAATGACCTAAATGTTCAACCAATGACACAAAATGACACAAAATCACATATTGGATGCACAAGATTGGTTAAAAACCCTAAATGGATTAGAATAAGCCTAGGGAGGACGAAAATGACCTAAATGTTCAACCAATGACACAAAATCACATATTGGATGCACAAGATTGGTTAAAAACCCTAATTGGATTAGAATAAGCCTAGGGAAGACGAAAACGACCTAAATGTTCAACTGATGACACAAAATGACACAAAATCACATATTGGATGCACAAGATTGGTTAAAAACCCTAATTGGATTAGAATAAGCCTAGGGAGGACGAAAATGACCTAAATGTTCAACCAATGACACAAAATGACACAAAATCACATATTGGATGCACAAGATTGGTTAAAAACCCTAATTGGATTAGAATAAGCCTAAAGAGGACGAAAATGACCTAAATGTTCAACCAATGACAAAAAATCACATATTGGATGCACAAGATTGGTTAAAAACCCTAATTGGATTAGAATAAGCCTAGGGAGGACGAAAATAACCTAAATGTTCAACCAATGACACAAAATGACACAAAATCACATATTGGATGCACAAGATTGGTTAAAAACAATAATTGGATTAGAATAAGCCTAGGGAGGACGAAAATCACCTAAATGTTCAACCAATGACACAAAATGACACAAAATCACATATTGGATGCACAAGATTGGTTAAAAACCCTAATTGGATTAGAATAAGCCTAGGGAGGACGAAAATGACCTAAATGATCAACCAATGACGCAAAATCACATATTGGATGCACAAGATTGGTTAAAAACCCTAATTGGATTAGAATAAGCCTAGGGAGGACGAAAATGACCTAAATGTTCAACCAATGACACAAAATCACATATTGGATGCACAAGATTGGTTAAAAACCCTAATTGGATTAGAATAAGCCTAGGGAGGACGAAATTGACCTAAAAGTTCAACCAATGACACAAAATCACATATTGGATGCACAAGATTGGTTAAAAACCCTAATTGGATTAGAATAAGCCTAGGGAGGACGAAAATGACCTAAATGATCAACCAATAACACAAAATGACACAAAATCACATATTGGATGCACATGATTGGTTAAAAACCATAATTGGATTAGAATAAGTCTAGGGAGGACGAAAATGACCTAAATGTTCAACCAATGACACAAAATGACACAAAATCACATATTGGATGCACAAGATTGGTTAAAAACCCTAATTGGATTAGAATAAGCCTAGGGAGGACGAAAATGACCTAAATGTTCAACCAATGACACAAAATCACATATTGGATGCACAAGATTGGTTAAAAACCCTAATTGGATTAGAATAAGCCTAGCAAGGACGAAAATGACCTAAATGTTCAACCAATGACACAAAATGACACAAAATCACATATTGGATGCACAAGATTGGTTAAAAACCCTAATTGGATTAGAATAAGCCTAGGGAGGACAAAAATGACCTAAATGTTCAACCAATGACACAAAATCACATATTGGATGCACAAGATTGGTTAAAAACCCTAATTGGATTAGAATAAGCCTAGGGAGGACGAAAATGACCTAAATGTTCAACCAATGACACAAAATGACACAAAATCACATATTGGATGCACAAGATTGGTTAAAAACCCTAATTGGATTAGAATAAGCCTAGAGAGGACGAAAATAACCTAAATGTTCAACCAATGACACAAAATCAGATATTGGATGCACAAGATTGGTTAAAAACCCTAATTGGATTAGAATAAGCCTAGGGAGGACGAAAATGACCTAAATGTTCAACCAATGACACAAAATGACACTAAATCACATATTGGATGCACAAGATTGGTTAAAAACCCTAATTGGATTAGAATAAGCCTAGGGAGGACGAAAATGACCTAAATGTTCAACCAATGACACAATATGACACAAAATCACATATTGGATGCACAAGATTGGTTAAAAACCCTAATTGGATTAGAATAAGCCTAGGGAGGACGAAAATGACCTAAATGTTCAACCAATGACACAAAATCACATATTGGATGCACAAGATTGGTTAAAAACCTAAATTGGATTAGAATAAGCCTAGGGAGGACGAAAATGACCTAAATGTTCAACCAATGACACAAAATGACACAAAATCACATATTGGATGCACAAGATTGGTTAAAAACCCTAATTGGATTAGAATAAGCCTAGGGAGGACGAAAATGACCTAAATGTTCAACCAATGACACAAAATGACGTATTGGGTGCACTAGTTTGGTTAAAAACCCTAATTGGATTAGAATAAGCCTAGGGAGAACGAAAATGACCTAAATGTTCAACCAATGACACAAAATGACACAAAATCACATATTGGATGCACAAGATTGGTTAAAAACCCTAATTGGATTAGAATAAGCCTAGGGAGGACGAAAATGACCTAAATGTTCAACCAATGACACAATATTACACAAAATCACACATTGGATGCACAAGATTGGTTAAAAACCTTAATTGGATTAGAATAAGCCTAGGGAGGACGAAAGTGACCTAAATGTTCAACCAATGACACAAAATCACATATTGGATGCACTAGATTGGTTAAAAACCCTAATTGGATTAGAACAAGCCTAGCAAGGGGAAAATGACCTAAATGTTCAACCAATGAAACAAAATCACATATTGGATGCACAAGAATGGTTAAAAACCCTAATTGGATTAGAATAAGCCTAGGGAGGATGAAAATGACCTAAATGTTCAACCAATGACACAAAATGACACAAAATCACATATTGGATGCACAAGATTGGTTAAAAACCCTAATTGGATTAGAATAAGCCTAGGGAGGACGAAAATGACCTAAATGTTCAACCAATGACAATAAATGACACAAAATCACATATTGGATGCACAAGATTTGCTAAAAACCCTAATTGGATTAGAATAAGCCTAGGGAGGACGAAAATGACCTAAATGTTCAACCAATGACACAAAATGACACAAAATCACATATTGGATGCACAAGATTGGTTAAAAACCCTAATTGGATTAGAATAAGCCTAGGGAGGACGAAAATGACCTAAATGTTCAACCAATGACACAAAACAACACATAATCACATATTGGATGCACAAGATTGGTTAAAAACCCTAATTGGATTAGAATAAGCCTGTGGAGGACGAAAATGACCTAAATGTTCAACCAATGACACAAAATCACATATTGGACGCACAAGATTGGTTAAAAACGCTAATTGGATTAGAATAAGCCTAGGGAGGACGAAAATGACCTAAATTTTCAACCAATGACACCAAATCACATATTGGATGCACAAGATTGGTTAAAAACCCTAATTGGATTAGAATAAGCCTAGGGAGGACGAAAATGACCTAAATGTTCAACCAATGACACAAAATGACACAAAATCACATATTGGATGCACAAGATTGGTTAAAAACCCTAATTGGATTAGAATAAGCCTAGGGAGGACGAAAATGACCTAAACGTTCAACCAATGACACAAAATCACATATTGGATGCACAAGATTGGATAAAAACCCTAATTAAATTAGAATAAGCCTAGGGAGGACGAAAATGACCTAAATGTTCAACCAATGACACAAAATGACTTATTGGATGCACAACATTGTTTAAAACCCCTAATTGGATTAGAATAAGCCTAGGGAGGACGAAAATGACCTAAATGTTCAACCAATGACACAAAATGACACAAAATCACATATTGGATGCACAAGATTGGTTAAAAACCCTAATTGGATTAGAATAAGCCTAGGGAGGACGAAAATGACCTAAATGTTCAACCAATGACACAAAATGACACAAAATCACATATTGGATGCACAAGATTGGTTAAAAACCCTAATTGGATTAGAATAAGCCTAGGGACGACAAAAATGACCTGAATGTTCAACCAATGACACAAAATGACACAAAATCACATATTGGATGCACAAGATTGGTTAAAAACCGTAATTGGATTAGAATAAGCCTAGGGAGGACGAAAATGACCTAAATGTTCAACCAATGACACAAAATCATTTATTAGATGCACAAGATTGGTTAAAAACCCTAATTGGATTAGAATAAGCCTAGGGAGGACGAAAATGACCTAAATGTTCAACCAATGACACAAAATCACATATAGGATGCACAAGATTGGTTAAAAACCCTAATTGGATTAGAATAAGCCTAGGGAGGACGAGAATGACCTAAATGTTCAACCAATGACACAAAATGACACAAAATCACATATTGGATGCACATGATTGGTTAAAAACCCATATTGGATTAGAATAAGCCTAGGGAGGACGAAAATGACCTAAATGTTCAACCAATGACACAAAATCACATATTGGATGCACAAGATTGGTTAAAAACCCTTATTGGATTAGAACAAGCCTAGGGAGGACGAAAACGACCTAAATGTTCAACCAATGACACAAAATCACATATTGGATGCACAGGATTGGTTAAAAACCCTAACTGGATTAGAATAAGCCTAGGGAGGACGAAAATGACCTAAATGTTCAGCCAATGACACAAACTGACACAAAATCACATATTGGATGCACAAGATTGGTTAAAAACCCTAATTGGATTAGAATAAGGCTAGCGAGGACGAAAATGACCTAAATGTTCAACCAATGACATAAAATGACACAAAATCACATATTGGATGCACAAGATTGGTTAAAAACCCTAATTGGATTAGAATAAGGCTAGGGAGGACGAAAATGACCTACATGTTCAACCAATGACATAAAATGACACAAAATCACATATTGGATGCACAAGATTGGTTAAAAACCCTAATTGGATTAGAATAAGCTTAGGGAAGACAAAAATGACCTAAATGTTCAACCAATGACACAAAATGACACAAAATCACATATTGGATGCATAAGATTGGTTAAAAACCCTAATTGGATTAGAATAAGCCTAGGGAGGACCAAAATGACCTAAATGTTCAACCAATGACACAAAATCACATATTGGATGCACAAGATTGGTTAAAAACCCTAATTGGATTAGAATAATCCTAGGGAGGACGAAAATGACCTAAATGTTCAACCAATGACACAAAATGACACAAAATCACATATTGGATGCACAAGATTGGTTAAAAACCCTAATTGGATTATAATAATCCTAGGGAGGACGAAAATGACCTAAATGTTCAACCAATGACACAAAATGACAGAAAATCACATATTGGATGCTCAAGATTGGTTAAAAACCCTAATTGGATTAGAATAAGCCTACAGAGGACGAAAATGACCTAAATGTTCAACAAATGACACAAAATGACACAAAATCACATATTGGATGCACAAGATTGGTTAAAAACCCTAATTGGATTAGAATAAGCCTAGGGAGGACGAAAATGACCTAAATGTGCAACCAATGACACAAAATCACATATTGCATGCACAAGATTGGTTAAAAACCCTAATTGGATTAGAATAAGCCTAGGGAGGACGAAAATGACCTAAATGTTCAACCAATGAGAAAAAATGACACAAAATCACATATTGGATGCACAAGATTGGTTAAAAACCCTAATTGGATTAGAATAAGCCTAGCGAGGACGAAAATGACTTAATTGGATTACCAATGACACAAAATCACTTATTATATGCACAAGATTGGTTAAAAACCCTAATTGGATTAGAATATGCGTAGGGAGGACGAAAATGACCTAAATGTGCAACCAATGAAACAAAATCACATATTGGATGCACAAGATTGGTTAAAAACCCTAATTGGATTAGAATAAGCCTAGGGAGGACGAAAATGACCTAAATGTTCAACCAATGACACAAAATGACACAAAATCACATATTGGATTCACAAGATTGGTTAAAAACCCTAATTGGATTAGAATAAGCCTAGGGAGGACGAAAATGACCTAAATGTTCAACCAAAGACACAAAATGACACAAAATCACATATTGGATGCACAAGATTGGTTAAAAACCCTAATTTGATTAGAATAAGCCTAGGGAGGACGTAAATGACTTAAATGTTAAACCAATGACATAAAATGACACAAAATCACATATTGGATGCACAAGATTGGTTAAAAACTCCAATTGGATTAGAATAAGCCTAGGGAGGACGAAAATGACCTAAATGTTCAACCAATGACACAAAATGACACAAAATCACATATTGGATGCACAAGATTGGTTAAAAACCCTAATTGGATTAGAATAAGCCTAGGGAGGACGAAAATGACCTAAATGTTCAACCAATGACACAAAATGACACAAAATCACATATTGGATGCACAAGATTGGTTAAAAACCGTAATTGGATTAGAACAAGCATAGGAAGGACGAAAATGATCTAAATGTTCAACCAATGACACAAAATGACACAAAATCACATATTGGATGCACAAGATTGGTTAAAAACCCTAATTGGATTAGAATAATCCTAGGGAGGACGAAAATGACCTAAATGTTCAACCAATGACACAAAATGACACAAAATCACATATTGGATGCACAAGATTGGTTAAAAACCCTAGTTGGATTAGAATAAGCCTAGGGAGGACAAAAATGACACAAAAACACATATTGGATGCACAACATTGGTTAAAAACCCTAATTGGATTATAATAAGCCTAGGGAGGACGAAAATGACCTAAATGTTCAACCAATGATAGAAAATGACACAAAATCACATACTGGATGCACAAGATTGGTTAAAAACCCTAATTGGATTAGAATAAGCCTAGGGAGGACGAAAATGACCTAAATGTTCAACCAATGACACAAAATGACACAAAATCACATATTGGATGCACAAGATTGGTTAAAAACCCTAATTGGATTAGAATAAGCCTAGGGAGGACCCAAATGACCTAAATGTTCAACCAATGACATAAAAGGACACAAAATCACATATTGGATGCACAAGATTGGTTAAAAACCCTAATTGGATTAGAATAAGCCTAGGGAGGACGAAAATGACCTAAATGTTCAACCAATGACACAAAATGACACAAAATCACATATTGGATGCACAAGATTGGTTAAAAACCCTACTTGGATTAGAATAAGCCTAGCGAGGACGAAAATGACCTAAATATTTAACCAATGACACAAAATGACACAAAATCACATATTGGATGCACAGGATTGGTTAAAAACCCTAATTGGATTAGAATAAGCCTAGGGAGGACGAAAATGACCTAAATGTTCAACCAATGACACAAAATGACACAAAATCACATATTGGATGCACAAGATTGGTTAAAAACCCTAATTGGATTGTAATAAGCCTAGGGAGGACGAAAATGACCTAATTGGATTACCAATGACATAAAATCACTTATCATATGCACAAGATTGGTTAAAAACCCTAATTGGATTAGAATAAGCCTAGGGAGGACGAAAATGACCTAAATGTTCAACCAATGACACAAAATGACACAAAATCACATATTGGATGCACAAGATTGGTTAAAAACCCTAATTGGATTAGAATAAGCCTAGGGAGGAGGAATATGACCTAAATGTTCAACCAATGACACAATATGACACAAAATCACCTATTGGATGCACAAGATTGGTTAAAAACCCTAATTGGATTAGAATAAGCCTAGGGAGGACGAAAATGACCTAAATGTTCAACCAATGACACAAAATCACATATTGGATGCACAAGATTGGTTAAAAACCCTAATTGGATTAGAATAAACCTAGCGAGGACGAAAATGACCTAAATGTTCAACCAATGACACAAAATGACACAAAATCACATATTGCATGCACAAGATTGGTTAAAAACCCTAATTGGATTAGAATAGGCCTAGGGAGGACGAAAATGACCTAAATGTTATACCAATGACACAAAATGACACAAAATCACATATTGGATGCACATGATCGGATAAAAACCCTAATTGGATTAGAATAAGCCTAGGGAGGACCAAAATGACCTAAATGTTCAACCAATGACACAAAAGGACACAAAATCACATATTGGATGCACAAGATTGGTTAAAAACCCTAATTGGATTAGAATAAGCCTAGGGAGGACGAAAATGACCTAAATGTTCAACCAATGACACAAAATGACACAAAATCACATATTGGATGCACAAGATTGGTTAAAAACCCTAATTGGATTAGAATAAGCCTAGGGAGGACGAAAATGACCTAAATGTTCAACCAATGACACAAAATGACACAAAATCACATATTGGATGCACAAGATTGGTTAAAAACCTTAATTGGATTAGAATAAGCCTAGGGAGGACGAATATGACCTAAATGTTCAACCAATGACACAAAATGACACAAAATCACATATTGGATGCACAAGATTGGTTAAAAACCCTAATTGGATTAGAATAAGCCTAGGGAGGACGAAAATGACCTAAATGTTCAACCAATGACACAAAATGACACAAAATCACATATTGGATGCACAAGATTGGTTAAAAATCCTAATTGGATTAAAATAACCCTAGGGAGGACGAAAATGACCTAAATGTTGAACCAATGACACAAAATGACACAAAATCACATATTGGATGCAGAAGATTGGTTAAAAACCCTAAATGGAATAGAATAAGCCTAGGGAGGACGAAAATGAACTAAATGTTCAACCAATGACACAAAATCACATATTGGATGCACAAGATTGGTTAAAAACCCTAATTGGATTAGAATAAGCCTAGGGAGGACGAAAATGACCTAAATGTTCAACCAATGACACAAAATGACACAAAATCACATATTGGATGCACAAGATTGGTTAAAAACCCAAATTGGATTAGAATAAGCCTAGGGAGGATGAAAATGACCTAAATGTTCAACCAATGACACAAAATGACACAAAATCACATATTGGATGCATAAGATTGGTTAAAAACCCTAATTGGATTAGAATAAGCCTAGGGAGGACCAAAATGACCTAAATGTTCAACCAATGACACAAAATCACATATTGGATGCACAAGATTGGTTAAAAACCCTAATTGGATTAGAATAATCCTACGGAGGACGAAAATGACCTAAATGTTCAACCAATGACACAAAATGACACAAAATCACATATTGGATGCACAAGATTTGTTAAAAACCCTAATTGGATTACAATATGCCTAGGGAGGACGAAAATGACCTAAATTTTCAACCAATGACACAAAATGACACTAAATCACATATTCGATGCACAAGATTGGTTAAAAACCCTAATTGGATTAGAATAAGCCTAGGGAGGAAGAAAATGACCTAAATGTTTAACCAATGACACAACATCACATATTGGATGCACAAGATTGGTTAAAAACCGTTATTGGATTAGAACAAGCCTAGGGAGGACGAAAAGGACCTAAATGTTCAACCAATGACACAAACTCACATATTGGATGCACAATGTTGCTAAAAACCCTAATTGGATTAGAATAAGCCTTGGGATGATGAAAATGACCGAAATGTTCAACCAATGACACAAAATGACACAAAATCACATATTAGATGCACAAGATTGGTTAAAAACCCTATTTGGATTAGAATAAGCCTAGGGAGGACGAAAATGACCTAAATGTTCAACCAATGACACAAAATGACACCAAATCACAAATTTGATGCACAAGATTGGTTAGAAACCCTAATTATATTAGAACAAGCCTAGGGAGGACCAAAATGACCTAAATGTTAAACCAATGACACAAAATGACATTAAATCACATATTGGATGCACAAGATTGGTTAAAAACCCTAATTGGATTAGAATAAGCCTAGGGAGGACGAAAATGACCTAAATGTTCAACCAATGACACAAAATGACACAAACTCACTAATTGGATGCACAATGTTGGTTAAAAACCCTAATTGGATTAGAATAAGGCTAGGGATGACGAAAATGACCGAAATGTTCAACCAATGACACAAAATCACATATTAGATGCACAAGATTGGTTAAAAACCCTAATTGGATTAGAATAAGCCTAGGGAGGACGAAAATGACCTAAATGTTCAACCAATGACACAAAATGACACCAAATCACAAATTTGATGCACAAGATTCGTTAAAAACCCTAATTGGATTAGAATAAGCCTAGGGAGGACGAAAATGACCTATATGTTCAACCAATGATACAAAAACACATATTCGATGCACAAGATTGGTTAAAAACCCTAATTGGATTAGAAAAAGCCTAGGGAGGACAAAAATGACCTAAATGCTCAACCAATGACACAAAATGACACAAAATCACATATTGGATGCACAAGATTGGTTAAAAACCCTAATTGGATTAGAATAACCCTAGGGAGGACGAAAATGACCTAAATGTTCAACCAATGACACAAAATGACACAAAATCACATATTGGATGC
>JBBPBQ010000008.1:6566451-6577099 GCA_037974755.1 Cicer yamashitae | reverse complement strand
CCAATGACACAAAATGACACAAAATCACATATTGGATGCACAAGATTGGTTAAAAACCCTAATTGGATTAGAATAAGCCTAGGGAGGACGAAAATGATCTAAATGTTCAACCAGTGACACAAAATGACACCAAATCACATATTGGATGCATAAGATTGGTTAAAAACCCTAATTGGATTAGAATAAGCCTAGGGAGGACCAAAATGACCTAAATGTTCAACCAATGACACAAAATCACATGTTGGATGCACAAGATTGGTTAAAAACCCTAATTGGATTAGAATAAGCCTAGGGAGGATCAAAATGACCTAAATGTTCAACCAATGACACAAAATGACACCAAATCACAAATTTGATGCACAAGATTGGTTAGAAACCCTAATTATATTAGAACAAGCCTAGGGAGGACCAAAATGACCTAAATGTTAAACCAATGACACAAAATGACATTAAATCACATATTGGATGCACAAGATTGGTTAAAAACCCTAATTGGATTAGAATAAGCCTAGGGAGGACGAAAATGACCTAAATGTTCAACCAATGACACAAAATGACACAAACTCACTAATTGGATGCACAATGTTGGTTAAAAACGCTAATTGGATTAGAATAAGGCTAGGTGATAAGGATCTCAAGAGCATGAAGATGATCCATATTTTTAATAAATTAGGGTGAACTTTATTTATTTTCATTTGGTTTGTAATAGTTCCTAGTTTGCTTTAATTTGGAATTGTAGTAGTTTTAATATAGATTTAGTTGATGTTATATGTAAGTGAAGATACTTTGCTTCCTTACATTTAGTTATTTTTATAAAAAAAAAATGATGTAAGCCCAATTTGGGCCTAGAGAATGGTGTCACTTATGACCCATTTAGGTTTAGAGATAATTTTACTATAACTATGATTTTGTAACCTCAATGAAGGATTTTTTTGGAATGAATTAAAAATTTCTCTAATGAGATTTGTGAGTGAGTTAGGTCTCCTCTTTGAGTTCTTGGATTAGAACTTGTTTGAGTCTTATCAATGGCTTCCTTACCATTGTGGCGATTCTTCATTGGCTTATCAATCATCCTTGATTGTGGCGCCTTCTTCATCTTCTCAACCTAATCCATATTTTGTTTCTTTATAATTTTCGGTTTCCTTTACATCAAACCCTAATTCACAAATTGTGCCAATTTTCGTGTTCAATAACCTGCAATCATATCTCGAGTTCTACAAACTTGTTTTCGGCGATTCAACATCCTAACTTGCGTTTCGGAACGTCATCTTTCACCTCGTTTTGGAATCGGCCGATTCGGAGTTTCGTAGCTCTGTTTATTGCGTTCTCTAGCAATACGCGATTTTCGTTCCAATCTGTAAGTTTCCAACCTAGAACGATCCTTTATAGTGATTCATGAGAAATAGGATCAGGATCATATCATTTGGTACCAGAGCTTGTCTCTAGGTTTGGAATTGAGTAAAATTTTGTTTATGCATTTTTTTGGTGAAACATAAATTGCTAGTTGTGTTGGTTTTATTTGAATTGCTATCATTACTTAATTTTTGTGTTGCTGCAAATTAAAAAAAAAATTGTGTTGTTAAAATTATTGCATACTACCTGTTTGACAAAATTCCTAAGTATGTCATATCCTCAATATATTCGAGATTTTGTATTGGATCCGGAGTATGTGAAATATCTATACGAAAATGGATATGCAAAACAAGCAAGAAAAGTAGAGAAGCTAGCCTTGAGAGAGAAAGAGAAAATCAAAGAAAAGAAAGAAGAAGAGGAGAAATATTTGAGAGACAAAGGGCAAAAAATTGACTCCAACTATTTGTCTAATTTTAATAATTCTCTATTGCAAGTGTTTGAAAAAGTGTCTCCAAATGAAGAATGTCATCAATATATTGAAATTGAAAGTAAAGAGAAAGTTGATGGTAAAATTGAAGGTCTCTTTAAACAAGAGAGTGAGGTGAATGAAACAATGTTAGTGTTTGAAGATGATTATTCAAAGGTTCCTCAAAAGGATGCTTACAAGGAAATTATTGAGTCACCATTTTTTTGTGATAAAGAGAATGTTCAAGAAACTCAACTTGCTTTGAAGCCTATGCAAATACGAAGTAACATATTGTTTGCCACAAATTTCAATCCAAAGAAGGTAAATTTAGCTATGAATTGCAACTTCAAAAGGTATAACTTTATTACCATCTTTAGAATTTCTTACCTTTACCATAAATGTACTAAGATGTTAATTGTTCAAGATGAAAATGTGATTCACCGACTTATCACATTTGGTGATTTTTCCAAATTCCCATTTGACCCCGGTGGATATGATGAGCTTGTGGTTTGATTGGATTATTTCTTCATGTACGGTATAATGGAGCTTAAATTCGAGGTCGAATTTCTTCAAGAAGGAGAGAATGATAAGGATCTCAAGAGCATGAAGATGATCCATATTTTTAATAAATTAGGGTGAACTTTATTTATTTTCATTTGGTTTGTAATAGTTCCTAGTTTGCTTTAATTTGGAATTGTAATAGTTTTAATATAGATTTAGTTGATGTTATATGTAAGTGAAGATACTTTGCTTCCTTACATTTAGTTATTTTTATAAAAAAAAAATGATGTAAGCCCAATTTGGGCCTAGAGAATGGTGTCACTTATGACCCATTTAGGTTTAGAGATAATTTTACTATAACTATGATTTTGTAACCTCAATGAAGGATTTTTTTGGAATGAATTAAAAATTTCTCTAATGAGATTTGTGAGTGAGTTAGGTCTCCTCTTTGAGTTCTTGGATTAGAACTTGTTTGAGTCTTATCAATGGCTTCCTTACCATTGTGGCGATTCTTCATTGGCTTATCAATCATCCTTGATTGTGGCGCCTTCTTCATCTTCTCAACCTAATCCATATTTTGTTTCTTTATAATTTTCGGTTTCCTTTACATCAAACCCTAATTCACAAATTGTGCCAATTTTCGTGTTCAATAACCTGCGATCATATCATTTGGTATCAGAGCTTGTCTCTAGGTTTGGAATTGAGTAAAATTTTGTTTATGCATTTTTTTGGTGAAACATAAATTGCTAGTTGTGTTGGTTTTATTTGAATTGCTATCATTACTTAATTTTTGTGTTGCTGCAAATTAAAAAAAAAAAAAAAATTGTGTTGTTAAAATTATTGCATACTACCTGTTTGACAAAATTCCTAAGTATGTCATATCCTCAATATATTCGAGATTTTGTATTGGATCCGGAGTATGTGAAATATCTATACGAAAATGGATATGCAAAACAAGCAAGAAAAGTAGAGAAGCTAGCCTTGAGAGAGAAAGAGAAAATCAAAGAAAAGAAAGAAGAAGAGGAGAAATATTTGAGAGACAAAGGGCAAAAAATTGACTCCAACTATTTGTCTAATTTTAATAATTCTCTATTGCAAGTGTTTGAAAAAGTGTCTCCAAATGAAGAATGTCATCAATATATTGAAATTGAAAGTAAAGAGAAAGTTGATGGTAAAATTGAAGGTCTCTTTAAACAAGAGAGTGAGGTGAATGAAACAATGTTAGTGTTTGAAGATGATTATTCAAAGGTTCCTCAAAAGGATGCTTACAAGGAAATTATTGAGTCACCATTTTTTTGTGATGAAGAGAATGTTCAAGAAACTCAACTTGCTTTGAAGCCTTTGCAAATACGAAGTAACATATTGTTTGCCACAAATTTCAATCAAAAGAAGGTAAATTTGGCTATGAATGGCAACTTCAAAAGGTATAACTTTATTACCATCTTTAGAATTTCTTACCTTTACCATAAATGTACTAAGATGTTAATTGTTCAAGATGAAAATGTGATTCACCGACTTATCACATTTGGTGATTTTTCCAAATTCCCATTTGACCCCGGTGGATATGATGAGCTTGTGGTTTGATTGGATTATTTCTTCATGTACGGTATAATGGAGCTTAAATTCGAGGTCGAATTTCTTCAAGAAGGAGAGAATGATAAGGATCTCAAGAGCATGAAGATGATCCATATTTTTAATAAATTAGGGTGAACTTTATTTATTTTCATTTGGTTTGTAATAGTTCCTAGTTTGCTTTAATTTGGAATTGTAATAGTTTTAATATAGATTTAGTTGATGTTATATGTAAGTGAAGATACTTTGCTTCCTTACATTTAGTTATTTTTATAAAAAAAAAATGATGTAAGCCCAATTTGGGCCTAGAGAATGGTGTCACTTATGACCCATTTAGGTTTAGAGATAATTTTACTATAACTATGATTTTGTAACCTCAATGAAGGATTTTTTTTTGGGAATGAATTAAAATTTCTCTAATGAGAATTGTGAGTGAGTTAGGTCTCCTCTTTGAGTTCTTGGATTAGAACTTGTTTGAGTCTTATCAATGGCTTCCTTACCATTGTGGCGATTCTTCATTGGCTTATCAATCATCCTTGATTGTGGCGCCTTCTTCATCTTCTCAACCTAATCCATATTTTGTTTCTTTATAATTTTCGGTTTCCTTTACATCAAACCCTAATTCACAAATTGTGCCAATTTTCGTGTTCAATAACCTGCAATCATATCTCGAGTTCTACAAACTTGTTTTCGGCGATTCAACATCCTAACTTGCGTTTCGGAACGTCATCTTTCACCTCGTTTTGGAATCGGCCGATTCGGAGTTTCGTAGCTCCGTTTATTGCGTTCTCCAGCAATACGCGATTTCTGATTCAATCTGTAAGTTTCCAACCTAGAACGATCTTAAAGTGACTCATTACAAATAGGATCATATCATTTGGTATCAGAGCTTGTCTCTAGGTTTGGAATTGAGTAAAATTTTGTTTATGCATTTTTTTGGTGAAACATAAATTGCTAGTTGTGTTGGTTTTATTTGAATTGCTATCATTACTTAATTTTTGTGTTGCTGCAAATTAAAAAAAAAAAATTGTGTTGTTAAAATTATTGCATACTACCTGTTTGACAAAATTCCTAAGTATGTCATATCCTCAATATATTCGAGATTTTGTATTGGATCCGGAGTATGTGAAATATCTATACGAAAATGGATATGCAAAACAAGCAAGAAAAGTAGAGAAGCTAGCCTTGAGAGAGAAAGAGAAAATCAAAGAAAAGAAAGAAGAAGAGGAGAAATATTTGAGAGACAAAGGGCAAAAAATTGACTCCAACTATTTGTCTAATTTTAATAATTCTCTATTGCAAGTGTTTGAAAAAGTGTCTCCAAATGAAGAATGTCATCAATATATTGAAATTGAAAGTAAAGAGAAAGTTGATGGTAAAATTGAAGGTCTCTTTAAACAAGAGAGTGAGGTGAATGAAACAATGTTAGTGTTTGAAGATGATTATTCAAAGGTTCCTCAAAAGGATGCTTACAAGGAAATTATTGAGTCACCATTTTTTTGTGATAAAGAGAATGTTCAAGAAACTCAACTTGCTTTGAAGCCTATGCAAATACGAAGTAACATATTGTTTGCCACAAATTTCAATCCAAAGAAGGTAAATTTAGCTATGAATTGCAACTTCAAAAGGTATAACTTTATTACCATCTTTAGAATTTCTTACCTTTACCATAAATGTACTAAGATGTTAATTGTTCAAGATGAAAATGTGATTCACCGACTTATCACATTTGGTGATTTTTCCAAATTCCCATTTGACCCCGGTGGATATGATGAGCTTGTGGTTTGATTGGATTATTTCTTCATGTACGGTATAATGGAGCTTAAATTCGAGGTCGAATTTCTTCAAGAAGGAGAGAATGATAAGGATCTCAAGAGCATGAAGATGATCCATATTTTTAATAAATTAGGGTGAACTTTATTTATTTTCATTTGGTTTGTAATAGTTCCTAGTTTGCTTTAATTTGGAATTGTAATAGTTTTAATATAGATTTAGTTGATGTTATATGTAAGTGAAGATACTTTGCTTCCTTACATTTAGTTATTTTTATAAAAAAAAAATGATGTAAGCCCAATTTGGGCCTAGAGAATGGTGTCACTTATGACCCATTTAGGTTTAGAGATAATTTTACTATAACTATGATTTTGTAACCTTATTGAAGGAATTTTTTTTGGAATGAATTAAAAATTTCTCTAATGAGATTTGTGAGTGAGTTAGGTCTCCTCTTTGAGTTCTTGGATTAGAACTTGTTTGAGTCTTATCAATGGCTTCCTTACCATTGTGGCGATTCTTCATTGGCTTATCAATCATCCTTGATTGTGGCGCCTTCTTCATCTTCTCAACCTAATCCATATTTTGTTTCTTTATAATTTTCGGTTTCCTTTACATCAAACCCTAATTCACAAATTGTGCCAATTTTCGTGTTCAATAACCTGCAATCATATCTCGAGTTCTACAAACTTGTTTTCGGCGATTCAACATCCTAACTTGCGTTTCGGAACGTCATCTTTCATCTCGTTTTGGAATCGGCCGATTCGGAGTTTCCTAGCTCTGTTTATTGCAATCTCCAGCAATACGCGGTTTTGGATCCAATTTGTAAGTTTCCAACCTAGAACGATCCTTATAGTGATTCATGAGAAATAGGACCATATCATTTGGTATCAGAGCTTGTCTCTAGGTTTGGAATTGAGTAAAATTTTGTTTAGGCATTTTTTTTGGTGAAACATAAATTGCTAGTTGTGTTGCTTTTGTTTGAATTGCTGTCATTACTTAATTTGTGTGTTGCTGCAAATTAAAAAAAAAAAAAAAAAATATTGTGTTGTTAAAATTATTGCACACTACCTGTTTGACAAAATTCCTACGTATGTCATATCCTCAATATATTCGAGATTTTGTATTGGATCCGGAGTATGTGAAATATCTATACGAAAATGGATATGCAAAACAGGCAAGAAAAGTAGAGAAGCTAGCCTTGAGAGAGAAAGAGAAAATCAAAGAAAAGAAAGAAGAAGAGGAGAAATATTTGAGAGACAAAGGGCGAGAAATTGACTCCAACTATTTGTCTAATTTTAATAATTCTCAATTGCAAGTGTTTGAAGAAGTGTCTCCAAATGAGGAATGTCATCAATATATTGAAATTGAAAGTAAAGAGAAAGATGATTATTCAAAGGTTCCTCAAAAGGATGCTTACAAGGAAATTATTGAGTCACCAATTTTTTGTAATGAAGAGAATGTTCAAGAAACTCAACTTGCTTTGAAGCCTTTGCAAATACAAAGTAACATATTATTTGCCACAAATTTCAATCCAAAGAAGGTAAATTTGGCTATGAATGGCAATTTCAAAAGGTATAACTTTATTACCATCTTTGGAATTTCTTACCTTTACCATAAATGTACTAAGATGTTAATTGTTCAAGATGAAAATGTGATTCACCGACTTATCACATTTGGTGATTTTTCCAAATTCCCATTTGACCCCGGTGGATATGATGAGCTTGTGGTTTGATTGGATTATTTCTTCATGTACGGTATAATGGAGCTTAAATTCGAGGTCGAATTTCTTCAAGAAGGAGAGAATGATAAGGATCTCAAGAGCATGAAGATGATCCATATTTTTAATAAATTAGGGTGAACTTTATTTATTTTCATTTGGTTTGTAATAGTTCCTAGTTTGCTTTAATTTGGAATTGTAATAGTTTTAATATAGATTTAGTTGATGTTATATGTAAGTGAAGATACTTTGCTTCCTTACATTTAGTTATTTTTATAAAAAAAAAATGATGTAAGCCCAATTTGGGCCTAGAGAATGGTGTCACTTATGACCCATTTAGGTTTAGAGATAATTTTACTATAACTATGATTTTGTAACCTCAATGAAGGATTTTTTTGGAATGAATTAAAAATTTCTCTAATGAGATTTGTGAGTGAGTTAGGTCTCCTCTTTGAGTTCTTGGATTAGAACTTGTTTGAGTCTTATCAATGGCTTCCTTACCATTGTGGCGATTCTTCATTGGCTTATCAATCATCCTTGATTGTGGCGCCTTCTTCATCTTCTCAACCTAATCCATATTTTGTTTCTTTATAATTTTCGGTTTCCTTTACATCAAACCCTAATTCACAAATTGTGCCAATTTTCGTGTTCAATAACCTGCGATCATATCATTTGGTATCAGAGCTTGTCTCTAGGTTTGGAATTGAGTAAAATTTTGTTTATGCATTTTTTTGGTGAAACATAAATTGCTAGTTGTGTTGGTTTTATTTGAATTGCTATCATTACTTAATTTTTGTGTTGCTGCAAATTAAAAAAAAAAAAAAAATTGTGTTGTTAAAATTATTGCATACTACCTGTTTGACAAAATTCCTAAGTATGTCATATCCTCAATATATTCGAGATTTTGTATTGGATCCGGAGTATGTGAAATATCTATACGAAAATGGATATGCAAAACAAGCAAGAAAAGTAGAGAAGCTAGCCTTGAGAGAGAAAGAGAAAATCAAAGAAAAGAAAGAAGAAGAGGAGAAATATTTGAGAGACAAAGGGCAAAAAATTGACTCCAACTATTTGTCTAATTTTAATAATTCTCTATTGCAAGTGTTTGAAAAAGTGTCTCCAAATGAAGAATGTCATCAATATATTGAAATTGAAAGTAAAGAGAAAGATGATGGTAAAATTGAAGGTATCTTTAAACAAGAAAGTGAGGTAAATGAAGCAATGTTAGTGTTTGAAGATGATTATTCAAAGGTTCCTCAAAAGGATGCTTACAAGGAAATTATTGAGTCACCATTTTTTTGTGATGAAGAGAATGTTCAAGAAACTCAACTTGCTTTGAAGGCTTTGCAAATACAAAGTAACATATTGTTTGCCACAAATTTCAATCCAAAGAAGGTAAATTTGGCTATGAATGACAACTTCAAAAGGTATAACTTTATTACCATCTTTAGAATTTCTTACCTTTACCATAAATGTACTAAGATGTTAATTGTTCAAGATGAAAATGTGATTCACCGACTTATCACATTTGGCAACTTTTCCAAATTTTCATTTGACCCCGGTGGATATGATGAGTTTGTGGTTTGATTGGATTATATCTTCATGTACGATATAATGGAGCTTAAATTCGAGGTCGAATTTCTTCAAGAAAGAGAGAATGATAAGGATCTCAAGAGCATGAAGATGATCCATATTTTTAATAAATTAGGATGAACTTTATTTATTTTCATTTGGTTTGTAATAATTATTAGTTTGCTTTAATTTGGAATTCTAATAGTTTTAATATAGACTTAGTTGATGTTATATGTAAGTGAAGATACTTTACTTCCTTACATTTAGTTTAATTTTATAAAAAAAAAATGATGTAAGCCCAATTTGGGCCTAGAGAATGGTGTCACTTATGACCCATTTAGGTTTAGAGATAATTTTACTATAACTATGATTTTGTAACCTTATTGGGGGGATTTTTTTGGATGAATTAAAATTTCTCTAATGAGAATTGTGAGTGAGTTAGATCTCCTCTTTAAGTTCTTGGATTAGAACTTGTTTGAGTCTTATCAATGGCTTCCTTACCATTGTGGCGATTCTTCATTGGCTTATCAATCATCCTTGATTGTGGCGCCTTCTTCATCTTCTCAGCCTAATCCATCTTTTGTTTTTATTTATTTATAATTTTCAGTTTCCTTTACATCAAACACTAATACACAAATTGTATCGATTTTTGTGTTCAGCAATCTGTGATCATATCTCGAGTTCTAGAAACTTGTTTTCGGTGATTCAACAGCCTAACTTGCGTTTCGGAACGTCATCTTTCATCTCGTTTTGGAATCGGCCGATTCGGAGTTTCCTAGCTCTGTTTATCGCAATCTCCAGCAATACGCGGTTTTGGATCCAATTTGTAAGTTTCCAACCTAGAACGATCCTTATAGTGATTCATGAGAAATAGGATCATATCACCTAGGGAGGACGAAAATGACCTAAATGTTCAACCAATGACACAAAATGACACAAAATCACATATTGGATGCACAAGATTTGTTAAAAACCCTAATTGGATTAGAATAAGCCTAGGGAGGACGAAAATGACCTAAATGTTCAACCAATGACAAAAAATCACATATTGGATGCACAAGATTGGTTAAAAACCCTAATTGGATTAGAATAAGCCTAGGGAGGACGAAAATGACCTAAATGTTCAACCAATGACACATAATGACACAAAATCACATATTGGATGCACAAGATTGGTTAAAAACCCTAATTGGATTAGAATAAGCCTAGGGAGGAAGAAAATGACCTAAATGTTCAACCAATGACACAAAATCACATATTGGATGCACAAGATTGGTTAAAAACCCTTATTGGATTAGAATAAGCCTAGGGAGGACAAAAATGACCTAAATGTTCAACCAATGACACAAAATGACACAAACTCACATATTGGATGCACAATGTTGGTTAAAAACCCTAATTGGATTAGAATAAGCCTAGGGATGACGAATATGACCTAAATGTTCAACCAATGACACAAAATCACATATTGGATGCACAAGATCGGTTAAAAACCCTAATTGGATTAGAATAAGCCTAGAGAGGATGAAAATGACCTAAATGTTCAACCCATGACATAAAATGACACAAAATCACATATTGGATGCACAAGATTGGTTAAAGACCCTAATTGGATTAGAATAAGCCTAGGGAGGACGAAAATGACCTAAATGTTCAACCAATAACACAAAATGACACAAAATCGCATATTGGAT
>JBBPBQ010000008.1:6532937-6563021 GCA_037974755.1 Cicer yamashitae | reverse complement strand
TGTGCATCCAATATGTGATTTTGTGTTATTTTGTGTCATTGGTTGAACATTTAGGTCATTTTCATCCTCCCTACGCTTATTCTAATCCAATTAGGGTTTTTAACCACTCTTGTGCATCCAATATGTGTTTTTGTGTCATTGGTTGAACATATAGGTCATTTTTGTCCTCCCTAGGCTTATTCTAATCCAATTAGGGTTTCTAACCAATCTTGTGCATCCAATATGTGACTTTGTGTCATTTTGTGTCATTGGTTGAACATTTAGGTCATTTTCGTCCTCCCTAGGCTTATTCTAATCCAATTAGGGTTTCTAACCAATCTTGTGCATCTAATATGTGATTTTGTGTCATTTTGTGTCATTGGTTGAACATTTCGTTCATTTTCGTCATCCCTAGGCTTATTCTAATCTAATTAGAGTTTTTAACAAACATTGTGCATCCAATATGTGAGTTTCTGTCATTTTGTGTCATTGGTTGAACATTTAGGTCATTTTCGTCCTCCCTAGGCTTATTGTAATCCAATTAGGGTTTTTAACCAATCTTGTGCATCCAATATGTGATTTTGTGTCATTGGTTGAACATTTAGGTCATTTTCGTCCTCCCTAGGCTTATTCTAATCCAATTAGGGATTTTAACCAATCTTGTGCATCCAATATGTGATTTTGTGTCATTGGTTGAATATTAAGGTCATTTTCGTCCTCCCTAGGCTTATTCTAATCCAATTAGGGTTTTTAACCAATCTTGTGCATCCAATATGTGATTTTATGTCATTTTGTGTCATTGGTTGAACATTTAGGTCATTTTCGTCCTCCCTAGGCTTATTCTAATCCAATTAGGGTTTTCAACCAATCTTTGCATCCAATATGTGATTTTGTGTCTTTTTGTGTCATTGGTTGAACATTTAGGTCATTTTCGTCCTCCCTAGGCTTATTCTAATCCAATTAGGGTTTTTAACCAATCTTGTGCATCCAATATGTGATTTTGTGTCCTTTTGTGTCATTGGTTGAACATTTAGATCATTTTCATGCTCCCTAGGCTTATTCTAATCCAATTAGGGTTTTTAACCAATCTTGTGCATCCAATATGTGATTTTGTGTCATTTTGTGTCATTGGTTGAACATTTAGGTCATTTTCGTCCTCCCTAGGCTTATTCTAATCCAATTAGGGTTTTTAACCAATCTTGTGCATCTAATATGTGATTTTGTGTCATTTTGTGTCATTTGTTGAACTTTTAGGTCATTTTCGTCCTCCTAGGCTTATTCTAATCCAATTAGGGTTTTTAACAAATCTTGTGCATCCAATATGTGATTTTGTGTCAATTTGTGTCATTGGTTGAACATTTAGGTCATTTTCGTCCTCCCTAGGCTTATTCTAATCCAATTAGGGTTTTTAACCAATCTTGTGCATCCAATATGTGATTTTGTGTCATTTTGTGTCATTGGTTGAACATTTAGGTCATTTTCGTCCTCCCTAGGCTTATTCTAATCCAATTAAGGTTTTTAACCAATCTTGTGCATCCAATATGTGAGTTTGTGTCATTGGTTGAACATTTAGGTCATTTTCGTCCTCCCTAGGCTTATTCTAATCCAATTAGGGTTTTTAACCAATCTTGTGCATCCAATATGTGATTTTGTGTCATTTTTTGTCATTGGTTGAATATTTAGGTCATTTTCGTCCTCCCTAGGCTTATTCTAATCCAATTAGGGTTTTTAACCAATCTTGTGCATCCAATATGTGATTTTGTGTCATTGGTTGAACATTTAGGTCATTTTCGTCTTCCCTAGGCTTATTCTAATCCACTTAGGGTTTTTAACCAATCTTGTGCATCCAAAATATGATTTTGTGTCGTTTTGTGTCAATGGTTGAACATTTACGTCATTGTCGTCCTCCCTAGGCTTATTCTAATCCAATTAGGGTTTTTAACCAATCTTGTGCATCCAATATGTGATTTTGTGTCATTTTGTGTCATTGGTTGAACATTTAGGTCATTTTCGTCCTCCCTAGGCTTATTCTAATCCAATTAGGGTTTTTAACCAATCTTGTGCATCCAATATGTGATTTTGTGTCATTGGTTGACCTTTTAGGTCATTTTCGTCCTCCCTAGGCTTATTCTAATCCAATTAGGGTTTTTAACCAATCTTGTGCATCCAATATGTGATTTTGTGTCATTTTGTGTCATTGGTTGAACATTTAGGTCATTTTCGTCCTCCCTAGGCTTATTCTAATCCAATTAGGGTTTTTAACCAATCTTGTGCATCCAATATGTGATTTGGTGTCATTGGTTGAAAATTTAGGTCATTTTCGTCCTCCCTAGGCTTATTCTAATCCAATTAGCGTTTTTAACCAATCTTGTGCGTCCAATATGTGATTTTGTGTCATTGGTTGAACATTTAGGTCATTTTCGTCCTCCACAGGCTTATTCTAATCCAATTAGGGTTTTTAACCAATCTTGTGCATCCAATATGTGATTATGTGTCGTTTTGTGTCATTGGTTGAACATTTAGGTCATTTTCGTCCTCCCTAGGCTTATTCTAATCCAATTAGGGTTTTTAACCAATCTTGTGCATCCAATATGTGATTTTGTGTCATTGGTTGAACATTTAGGTCATTTTCGTCCTCCATAGGCTTATTCTAATCCAATTAGGTTTTTAACCAATCTTGTGCATCCAATATGTGATTTTGTGTCATTTTGTGTCATTGGTTGAACATTTAGGTCATTTTCGTCCTCCCTAGGCTTATTCTAATCCAATTAGGGTTTTTAACCAATCTTGTGCATCCAATATGTGATTTTGTGTCATTTTGTGTCATTGGTTGAACATTTAGGTCAGTTTAGTCCTCCCTAGGCTTATTCTAATCCAATTAGGTTTTTAACCAATCTTGTGCATCCAATATGTGATTTTGTGTCATTGGTTGAACATTTAGGTCATTTTCGTCCTCCCTAGGCTTATTCTAATCCAATTAGAGTTTTTAACCAATCTTGTGCGTCCAATATGTGATTTTGCGTCATTTTGTGTCATTAGTTGAACATTTAGGTCATTTTCGTCCTCCCTAGGCTTATTCTAATCCAATTAGGGTTTTTAACCAATCTTGTGCATCCAATATGTGATTTTGTGTCATTTTGTGTCATTGGTTGAACATTTAGGTCATTTTCGTTCTCCCTAGGCTTATTCTAATCCAATTAGGGTTTTTAACCAAACTAGTGCACCCAATACGTCATTTTGTGTCATTGGTTGAACATTTAGGTCATTTTCGTCCTCCCTAGGCTTATTCTAATCCAATTAGGGTTTTTAACCAATCTTGTGCATCCAATATGTGATTTTGTGTCATTTTGTGTCATTGGTTGAACATTTAGGTCATTTTCGTCCTCCCTAGGCTTATTCTAATCCAATTAGAGTTTTTAACCAATCTTGTGCATCCAATACGTGATTTTGTGTCATTTGTTGAACATTTAGGTCATTTTCGTCATCGCTATGCTTATTCTAATCCAATTAGGGTTTTTAACCAATCTTGTGCATCCAATATGTGATTTTGTGTCATTTTGTGTCATTGGTTGAACATTTAGGTCATTTTCGTCCTCCCTAGGCTTATTCTAATCCAATTAGGGTTTTTAACCAATCTTGTGCATCCAATATGTGATTTTGTGTCATTTTGTGTCATTGGTTGAACATTTAGGTCATTTTCGTCCTTCCTAGGCTTATTCTAATCCAATTAGGGTTTTTATCCAATCTTGTGCATACAATATGTGATTTTGTGTCATTTTGTGTCATTGGTTGAACATTTAGGTCATTTTCGTCCTCCCTAGGCTTATTCTAATCCAATTGGGGTTTTTAACCAATCTTGTGCATCCAATATGTGATTTTGTGTCATTTTGTGTCATTGGTTGAACATTTAGGTTATTTTCGTCCTCCCTAGGCTTATTCTAATCCAATTAGGGTTTTTAACCAATCTTGTGCATCCAATATGTGATTTTTTGTCATTGGTTGAACATTTAGGTCATTTTCGTCCTCTTTAGGCTTATTCTAATCCAATTAGGGTTTTTAACCAATCTTGTGCATCCAATATGTGATTTTGTGTCATTTTGTGTCATTGGTTGAACATTTAGGTCATTTTCGTCCTCCCTAGGCTTATTCTAATCCAATTAGGGTTTTTAACCAATCTTGTGCATCCAATATGTGATTTTGTGTCATTAGTTGAACATTTAGGTCGTTTTCGTCCTCCGTAGGCTTATTCTAATCCAATTAGGGTTTTTAACCAATCTTGTGCATCCAATATGTGATTTTGTGTCATTTTGTGTCATTGGTTGAACATTTAGGTCATTTTCGTCCTCCCTAGGCTTATTCTAATCCAATTAGGATTTTTAACCAATCTTGTGCATCCAATATGTGATTTTGTATCATTTTGTGTCATTGGTTGAACATTTAGGTAAATTTCGTCCTCCCTAGGCTTATTCTAATCCAATTAGGGTTTTTAACCAATCTTGTGCATCCAATATGTGATTTTGTGTCATTTTGTGTCATTGGTTGAACGTTTAGGTCATTTTCGTCCTCCCTAGGCTTATTCTAATCAAATTAGGGTTTTTAACCAATCTTGTGCATCCAATATGTGATTTTGTGTCATTTTGTGTCATTGGTTGAACATTTAGGTCAATTTCGTCCTCCCTAGGCTTATTCTAATCCAATTATGGTTTTTAACCAATCTTGTGCATCCAATATGTGATTTTGTGTCATTGGTTGAACATTTAGGTCATTTTCGTCCTCCCTAGGCTTATTGTAATCCAATTAGGGTTTTTAACCAATCTAGTGCATCCAATATATGATTTTGTGTCATTTTGTGTCATTGGTTGAACATTTAGGTCAATTTCGTCCTCCCAAGGCTTATTCTAATCCAATTAGGGTTTTTAACCAATCTTGTGCATCCAATATGTGATTTTGTGTCATTTTGTGTCATTGGTTGAACATTTAGGTCATTTTCGTCCTCCCTAGGCTTATTCTAATCCAATTAGAGTTTTTAACCAATCTTGTGCATCCCATATGTGATTTTGTGTCATTGGTTGAACATTTAGGTCATTTTCACCTTGCTAGGCTTATTCTAATCCAATTAGGGTTTTTAACCAATCTTGTGCATCCAATATGTGATTTTGTGTCATTTTGTGTCATTGGTTGAACATTTAGGTCATTTTCGTCCTCCCTAGGCTTATTCTAATCCAATTAACGTTTTTAACCAATCTTGTGCATCCAATGTGTGATTTTGTGTCATTGGTTGAACATTTAGGTCATTTTCGTACTCCATAGGCTTATTTTAATCCAATTAGGGTTTTTAACCAATCTTGTGCATCCAATATGTGATTTTGTGTCATTGGTTGAACATTTAGGTCATTTTCGTCCTCCCTAGGCTTATTCTAATCCAATTAGGGTTTTTAACTAATCTTATGCATCCAATATGTGATTTTGTGTCATTTTGTGTCATTTCTTGAACATTTAGGTCATTTTTGTCTTCCCTAGGCTTATCCTAATCCAATTAGGGTTTTTAACCAATCTTGTGCATCCAATATGTGATTTTGTGTTATTTTATGTCATTGGTTGAACATTTAGGTCAGTTTCGTCCTCCCTAGGCTTATTATAATCCAATTAGGGTTTTTAACCAATCATGTGCATCCAATATGTGATTTTGTGTCATTTTGTGTCATTGGTTGAACATTTAGGTCATTTTCGTCCTCCCTAGGCTTATTGTAATCCAATTAGGGTTTTTAACCAATCTTGTGCATCCAATATGTGATTTTGTGTCATTGGTTGAACATTTAGGTCATTTTCGTCCTCCCTAGGCTTATTCTAATCCAATTATGGTTTTTAACCAATCTTGTGCATCCAATATGTGATTTTGTGTCATTGGTTGAACATTTAGGTCATTTTCGTCCTCCCTAGGCTTATTCCAATCCAATTAGGGTTTTTAACCAATCTTGTGCATCCGATATGTGATTTTGTGTCATTTATTGTCATTGGTTGAACATTTAGGTCATTTTCGTCCTCCCTAGGCTTATTCTAATACAATTAGGGTTTTTAACCAACATTGTGCATCAATTATGTGATTTTGTGTCATTTTGTGTCATTGGTTGAACATTTAGGTCATTTTCGTCCTCCCTAGGCTTATTCTAATCCAATTAGGGTTTTTAACCAGTCTTGTGCATCCAATATGTGATTCTGTGTCATTGGTTGAACATTTAGGTCATTTTCTTCCTCCCTAGGCTTATTCTAATCCAATTAGGGTTTTTAACCAATCATGTGCATCCAATATGTGATTTTGTGTCATTTTGCGTCATTGGTTGAACATTTAGGTCATTTTCGTCCTCCCTAGGTTTATTGTAAACCAATTAGGGTTTTTAACCAATCTTGTGCATCCAATATGTGATTTTGTGTCATTTTGTGTCATTGGTTGAACATTTAGGTCATTTTCGTCGTCCCTAGGCTTATTCTAATCCAATTAGGGTTTTTAACCAATCTTGTGCATCCAATATGTGATTTTGTCTCATTTTATATCATTGGTTGAACATTTAGGTCATTTTCATCTTCCCTAGGCTTATTCTAATCCAATTAGGGTTTTTAACCAATCTTGTGCATCCAATATGTGTTTTTGTGTCATTGGTTGAACATATAGGTCATTTTCGTCCTCCCTAGGCTTATTCTAATCCAATTAGGGTTTCTAACCAATCTTGTGCATCCATTATGTGATTTTTTGTCATTTTGTGTCATTTTGTGTCATTGGTTGAACAATTAGGTCATTTTCGTCCTCCCTAGGCTTATTCTAATCCAATTAGGGTTTTTAACCAATCTTGGGCATCCAATATGTGATTTTGTGTCATTTTATGTCATTGGTTGAACATTTATGTCATTTTCATCCTCCCTAGGTTATTCTAATCCAATTAGGGTTTTTAACCAATCTTGTGCATCCAATATGTGTTTTTGTGTCATTGGTTGAACATATAGGTCATTTTCGTCCTCCCTAGGCTTATTCTAATCCAATTAGGGTTTCTAACCAATCTTGTGCATCCAATATGTGATTTTGTGTCATTTTGTGTCATTGGTTGAACATTTCGGTCATTTTCGTCATCCCTAGGCTTATTCTAATCCAATTAGGGTTTTTAACCAACATTGTTGATATGATCCTATTTCTCATGAATCACTATAAGGATCGTTCTAGGTTGGAAACTTACAAATTGGATCCAAAACCGCGTATTGCTGGAGATTGCGATAAACAGAGCTAGGAAACTCCGAATCGGCCGATTCCAAAACGAGATGAAAGATGACGTTCCGAAACGCAAGTTAGGCTGTTGAATCACCGAAAACAAGTTTCTAGAACTCGAGATATGATCACAGATTGCTGAACACAAAAATCGGTACAATTTGTGTATTAGTGTTTGATGTAAAGGAAACTGAAAATTATAAATAAAAAAAAAAAAACAAAAGATGGATTAGGCTGAGAAGATGAAGAAGGCGCCACAATCAAGGATGATTGATAAGCTAATGAAGAATCGCCACAATGGTAAGGAAGCCATTGATAAGACTCAAACAAGTTCTAATCCAAGAACTTAAAGAGGAGACCTAACTCACTCACAATTCTCATTAGAGAAATTTTAATTCATCCAAAAAAATCCCTTCCATGAGGTTACAAAATCATAGTTATAGTAAAATTATCTCTAAACCTAAATGGGTCATAAGTGACACCATCCTCTAGGCCCAAATTGGGCTTACATCATTTTTTTTTTTATAAAAATAAACTAAATGTAAGGAAGCAAAGTATCTTCACTTACATATAACATCAACTAAATCTATATTAAAACTATTAGAATTCCAAATTAAAGCAAACTAAGAATTATTACAAACCAAATGAAAATAAATAAAGTTCATCCTAATTTATTAAAAAATATGGATCATCTTCATGCTCTTGAGATCCTTATCATTCTCTCCTTCTTGAAGAATTTCGACCTCGAATTTAAGCTCCATTATACCGTACATGAAGAAATAATCCAATCAAACCACAAGCTCATCATATCCACCGGGGTCAAATGTAAATTTGGGAAACTCACCAAATGTGATAAGTCGGTGAATCACATTTTCATCTTGAACAATTAACATCTTAGTACATTTATGGTAAAGGTAAGAAATTCCAAAGATGGTAATAAAGTTATACCTTTTGAAATTGCCATTCATAGCCAAATTTACCTTCTTTGGATTGAAATTTGTGGCAAATAATATGTTACTTTGTATTTGCAAAGGCTTCAAAGCAAGTTGAGTTTCTTGAACATTCTCTTCATTACAAAAAATTGGTGACTCAATAATTTCCTTGTAAGCATCCTTTTGAGGAACCTTTGAATAATCATCTTCAAACACTAACATTGCTTCATTCACCTCACTCTCTTGTTTAAAGAGACCTTCAATTTTACCATCATCTTTCTCTTTACTTTCAATTTCAATATATTGATGACATTCCTCATTTGGAGACACTTCTTCAAACACTTGCAATTGAGAATTATTAAAATTAGACAAATAGTTGGAGTCAATTTCTCGCCCTTTGTCTCTCAAATATTTCTCCTCTTCTTCTTTCTTTTCTTTGATTTTCTCTTTCTCTCTCAAGGCTAGCTTCTCTACTTTTCTTGCCTTTTTTGCATATCCATTTTCGTATAGATATTTCACATACTCCGGATCCAATACAAAATCTCGAATATATTGAGGATATGACATACGTAGGAATTTTGTCAAACAGGTAGTGTGCAATAATTTTAACAACACAATATTTTTTTTTTTTTTTTAATTTGCAGCAACACACAAATTAAGTAATGACAGCAATTCAAACAAAAGCAACACAACTAGCAATTTATGTTTCACCAAAAAAAAATGCCTAAACAAAATTTTACTCAATTCCAAACCTAGAGACAAGCTCTGGTACCAAATGATATGATCGCAGGTTGCTGAACACGAAAATCGGTAGAAATTGTGTATTTGAGTTTGATGTAAAGAAAACTCAAAATTATAAAGAAACAAAAGATCGATTAGATTGAGAATATGAAGAAGGCGCCACAATCAAGGATGATTGATAAGCCAATGAAGAATCGCCACAATGGTAAGGAAGCCATTGATAAGACTCAAACAAGTTCTAATCCAAGAACTTAAAGAGGAGACCTAACTCACTCACAATTCTCATTAGAGAAATTTTAATTCATCCAAAAAAATCCCTTCCATGAGGTTACAAAATCATAGTTATAGTAAAATTATCTCTAAACCTAATTGGGTCATAAGTGACACCATCCTCTAGGCCCAAATTGGGCTTACATCATTTTTTTTTTTATAAAAATAAACTAAATGTAAGGAAGCAAAGTATCTTCACTTACATATAACATCAACTAAATCTATATTAAAACTATTAGAATTCCAAATTAAAGCAAACTAAGAATTATTACAAACCAAATGAAAATAAATAAAGTTCATCCTAATTTATTAAAAAATATGGATCATCTTCATGCTCTTGAGATCCTTATCAATTGTGCATCCAATATGTGAGTTTGTGTCATTTTGTGTCATTGGTTGAACATTTAGGTCATTTTCGTCCTCCCTAGGCTTATTCTAATCCAATAAGGGTTTATAACCAATCTTGTGCATCCAATATGTGATTTTGTGTCATTGGTTGAACATTTAGGTCATTTTCTTCCTCCCTAGGCTTATTCTAATCCAATTAGGGTTTTTAACCAATCATGTGCATCCAATATGTGATTTTGTGTCATTTTATGTCATTGGTTGAACATTTAGGTCATTTTCGTCCTCCCTAGGCTTATTGTAATCCAATTAGGGTTTTTAACCAATCTTGTGCATCCAATATGTGATTTTGTGTCATTTTGTGTCATTGGTTGAACATTTAGGTCATTTTCGTCCTCCCTAGGCTTATTCTAATCCAATTAGGGTTTTTAACCAATCTTGTGCATCCAATATGTGATTTTGTGTCATTGGTTGAACATTTAGGTCATTTTCGTCTTCCCCAGGCTTATTCTAATCCAACTAGGGTTTTTTACCAATCTTGGGCATCCAATATGTGATTTTGTGTCCTTTTGTGTCATTGGTTGAACATTTAGGTCATTTTCGTCCTCCCTAGGCTTATTCTAATCCAATTAGGTTTTTTAACCAATCTTGTGCATCCAATATGTGATTTTGTGTCATTGGTTGAACATTTAGGTCATTTTCGTCCTCCCTAGGCTTATTCTAATCCAATTAGGGTTTTTAACCAATCTTATGCATCCAATATGTGATTTTGTGTCATTTTGTGTCATTGGTTGAACATTTAGGTCATTTTCGTCCTCCTTAGGCTTATTCTAATCCAATTAGGGTTTTTAACCAATCTTGTGCATCCAATATGTGATTTTGTGTCATTTTGTGTCATTGGTTGAACATTTAGGTCATTTTCGTCCTCCCTAGGCTTATTCTAATCCAATTAGGTTTTTAACAAATGTTGTGTATCCAATAGGTGATTTTGTGTCATTTTATGTCATTGGTTGAACATTTAGTTCATTTTCGTTCTCCCTAGGGTCATTCTAATCCAATTAGGGTTTTTGACCAATCTTGTGCATCCAATATGTGATTTTGTATCATAGGTTGAACATTGAGGTCATTTTCGTCCTCCCTACGCTTATTCTAATCCAATTAGGGTTTTTAACCAAACTTGTGCATCCAATATGGGATTTTGTGTCATTGGTTGAACATTTAGGTCATTTTCGTCCTCCCTAGTCTTATTCTAATCCAATTAGGGTTTTTAACCAATCTTGTGCATCCTATATGTGATTTTGTGTCATTGGTTGACCATTTAGGTCATTTTCGTCCTCCTTAGGCTTATTCTAATCAAATTAGGGTTTTTAACCAATCTTGTGCATCCAATATGTGATTTTGTGTCATTTTGTGTCATTGGTTGAACATTTAGGTCATTTTCGTCCTCCCTGGCTTATTCTAATCCAATTAGGTTTTTAACCAATCTTGTGTATCCAATATGTGATTTTGTGTCACTAGTTGAACATTGAGGTCATTTTCATCCTCCCTAGTCTTATTCTAATCCAATTAGGGTTTTTAACCAATCTTGTGCATCCAATATGTGATTTTGTGTCATTTTGTGTCATTGGTTGAACATTTAGGTCATTTTCGTCCTCCCTAGGCTTATTCTAATCCAATTAGGGTTTTTAACCAATCTTGTGCATCCAATATGTGATTTTGTGTCATAGGTTGAACATTGAGGTCATTTTCGTCCTCCCTATGCTTATTCTAATCCAATTAGGGTTTTTAACCAATCTTGTGCATCCTATATGTGGTTTTGTGTCATTGGTTGAACATTTAGGTCATTTTAGTCCTCCTTAGGCTTATTCTAATCTAATTAGGGTTTTTAACATATCTTGTGCATCGAATATGTGATTTTGTGTCATTTTGTGTAATTGGTTGAACATTGAGGTCATTTTCGTCCTCCCTAGGCTTATTCTAATCCAATTACGGTTTTTAACCAATCTTGTGCATCCAATATGTGATTTTGTGTCATTTTGTGTCATTGGTTGAACATTTAGGTCATTTTCGTCCTCCCTAGGCTTATTCTAATCTAATTAGGGTTTTTAACCAATCTTGTGCATCCAATATGTGAGTTTGTGTCATTTTGTGTCATTGGTTGAACATTTAGGTCATTTTCGTCCTCCCTAGGCTTATTGTAATCCAATTAGGGTTTTTAACCAATCTTGTGCATCCAATATGTGATTTTGTGTCATTTTGTGTCATTGGTTGAACATTTAGGTCATTTTCGTCCTCCCTAGGCTTATTCTAATCCAATTAGGATTTTTAACCAATCTTGTGCATCCAATATGTGATTTTGTGTCATTCGTTGAACATTTTGGTCATTTTCGTTCTCCCAAGGCTTATTCTAATCCAATTAGGGTTTTTAACCAATCTTGTGCATCCAATATGTGATTTTGTGTCATTTTGTGTCATTGGTTGAACATTTAGGTCATTTTCGTCCTCCCTAGGCTTATTCTAATCCAATTAGGGTTTTTAACCAATCTTGTGCATCCAATATGTGATTTTGTGTCATTGGCTTAACATTTAGGTCATTTTCGTCCTCCCTAGGCTTATTCTAATCCAATTAGGATTTTTAAACAATCTTGTGCATCCAATATCTGATTTTTTGTCATTTTGTGTCATTGGTTGAACATTTAGGTCATTTTCGTCCTCCCTAGGCTTATTCTAATCCAATTAGGATTTTTAACCAATCTTGTGCATCCAATATGTGATTTTGTGTCATTCGTTGAAAATTTTTGTCATTTTCGTTCTCCCAAGGCTTATTCTAATCCAATTAGGGTTTTTAACCAATCTTGTGCATCCAATATGTGATTTTGTGTCATTTTGTGTCATTGGTTGAACATTTAGGTCATTTTCGTCCTCCCTAGGCTTATTCTAATCCAATTAGGGTTTTTAACCAATCTTGTGCATCCAATATGTGATTTTGTGTCATTGGATGAACATTTAGGTCATTTTCGTCCTCCCTAGGCTTATTATAATCCAATTAGGGTTTTTAACCAATCTTGTGCATCCAATATGTGATTTTGTGTCATTTTGTGTCATTGGTTGAACATTTAGGTCATTTTCGTCCTCCCTAGGCTTATTCTAATCCAATTAGGGTTTTTAACCAACCTTGTGCATCCAATATGTGAGTTTGTGTCATTTTGTGTCATTGGTTGAACATTTAGGTCATTTTCGTCCTCCCTAGGCTTATTCTAATCCAATAAGGGTTTTTAACCAATCTTGTGCATCCAATATGTGATTTTGTGTCATTTTATGTCATTGGTTGAACATTTAGGTCATTTTCATCCTCCCTAGGCTTATTCTAATCCAATTAGGGTTTTTAACCAATCTTGTGCATCCAATATGTGATTTTGTGTCATTTTGTGTCATTGGTTGAACATTTAGGTCATTTTCGTCCTCCCTAGGCTTATTCTAATCCAATTAGGGTTTTTAACCAATCTTGTGCATCCAATATGTGATTTTGTGTCATTTTGTGTCATTGGTTGAACATTTGGGTCATTTTCGTCCTCCCTCGGCTTATTCTAATCCAATTAGGGTTTTTAACCAATCTTGTGCATCCAATATGTGATTTTGTGTCATTTTGTGTCATTGGTTGAACATTTAGGTCATTTTCGTCCTCCCTAGGCTTATTCTAATCCAATTAGGGTTTTTAACCAATCTTGTGCGTCCAATATGTGATTTTGCGTCATTTTGTATCATTGGTTGAACATTTAGGTCATTTTCGTCCTCCCTAGGCTTATTCTAATCCAATTAGGGTTTTTAACCAATCTTGTGCATCCAATATGTGATTTTGTGTCATTTTGTGTCATTGGTTGAACATTTAGGTCATTTTCGTCCTCCCTAGGCTTATTCTAATCCAATTAGGGTTTTTAACCAATCTTGTGCATCCAATATGTGATTTGGTGTCATTGGTTGAAAATTTAGGTCATTTTCGTCCTCCCTAGGCTTATTCTAATCCAATTAGCGTTTTTAACCAATCTTGTGCGTCCAATATGTGATTTTGTGTCATTGGTTGAACATTTAGGTCATTTTCGTCCTCCACAGGCTTATTCTAATCCAATTAGGGTTTTTAACCAATCTTGTGCATCCAATATGTGATTATGTGTTGTTTTGTGTCATTGGTTGAACATTTAGGTCATTTTCGTCCTCCCTAGGCTTATTCTAATCCAATTAGGGTTTTTAACCAATCTTGTGCATCCAATATGTGATTTTGTGTCATTTTGTGTCATTGGTTGAACATTTAGGTCATTTTCGTCCTCCCTAGGCTTATTCTAATCCAATTAGGGTTTTAGGGTTTTTAACCAATCTTGTGCATCCAATATGTGATTTTGTGTCATTTTATGTCATTGGTTGAACATTTAGGTCATTTTCGTCCTCCCTAGGCTTATTCTAATCCAATTAGGGTTTTTAACCAATCTTGTGCATCCAATATGTGATTTTGTGTCATTTTGTGTCATTGGTTGAACGTTTAGGTCATTTTCGTCCTCCCTAGGCATATTCTAATCCAATTAGGGTTTTTAGCCAATCTTGTGCATCCAATATGTGATTTTGTGTCATTTGTTTAACATTTAGGTCATTTTCGTCCTCCCTAGGCTTATTCTAATCCAATTAGGGTTTTTAACCAATCTTGTGCATCCAATATGTGATTTTGTGTCATTTTGTGTCATTGGTTGAACATTTAGGTCATTTTCGTCCTCCCTAGGCTTATTCTAATCCAATTAGGGTTATTAACCAATCTTGTGCATCCAATATGTGATTTTGTGTCATTTTGTGTCATTGGTTGAACATTTAGGTGATTTTCGTACTCCCTAGGCTTATTCTAATCCAATTAGGGTTTTTAACCAATCTTGTGCATCCAATATGTGATTTTGTGTCATTTTGTGTCATTGGTTGAACATTTAGGTCATTTTCCTCCTCTCTAGGCTTATTCTAATCCAATTAGGGTTTTTAACCAATCTTGTGCATCCAATATGTGATTTTGTGTCATTTTGTGTCATTGGTTGAACATTTAGGTCATTTTCGTCCTCCCTAGGCTTATTCTAATCCAATTAGGGTTTTTAACCAATCTTGTGCATCCAATATGTGATTTTGTGTCATTGGTTGAACATTTAGGTCATCTTGGTCCTCCCTAGGGTTATTCTAATCCAATTAGGGTTTTTAACCAATCTTATGCATCCAATATGTGATTTTGTGTCATTTTGTGTCATTGGTTGAACATTTAGGTCATTTTCGTCCTCCCTAGGCTTATTCTAATCCAATTAGGCTTTTTAACCAATCTTGTGCATCCAATATGTGATTTTGTGTCATTTTATGTCATTGGTTGAACATTTAAGTCATTTTTGTCCTCCCTAGGCTTATTCTAATCCAATTAGGGTTTTTAACCAATCTTGTGCATCCAATATGTGATTTTGTGTTATTTTGTGTCATTGGTTGAACATTTAGGTCATTTTCATCCTCCCTACGCTTATTCTAATCCAATTAGGGTTTTTAACCACTCTTGTGCATCCAATATGTGTTTTTGTGTCATTGGTTGAACATATAGGTCATTTTGGTCCTCCCTAGGCTTATTCGAATCCAATTAGGGTTTTTAACCAACATTGTGCATCCAATATGTGAGTTTGTGTCATTTTGTGTTATTGGTTGAACATTTAGGTCATTTTCGTCCTCCCTAGGCTTATTCTAATCCAATAAGGGTTTATATCCAATCTTGTGCATCCAATATGTGATTTTGTGTCATTGGTTGAACATTTAGGTCATTTTCGTCCTCCCTAGGCTTATTCTAATCCAATTAGGGTTTTTAACCAATCTTGTGCATCCTATATGTGATTTTGTGTCATTGGTTTAACATTTAGGTCATTTTCGTCCTCCCTAGAGCTATTCTAATCCAATTAGTGTTTTTAACCAATCTTGTGCATCCAATATGTGATTTTGTGTCATTGGTTGATCATTTAGGTCATTTTCGTCCTCCCTAGGCTTATTCTAATCCAATTAGGGTTTTTAACCAATCTTGTGCATCCAATATGTGATTTTGTGTCATTTTGTGTCATTGGTTGAACATTTAGGTCATTTTCGTCCTCCCTAGGCTTATTCTAATCCAATTAGGGTTTTTAACGAATCTTGTGCATCCAATATGTGATTTGGTGTCATTTTGTGTCATTGGTTGAACATTTAGATTATTTTCGTCCTCCCTAGGCTAATTCTAATCCAATTAGGGTTTTTAACCAATCTTGTGCATCCAATATGTGATTTTGTGTCATTGGTTGAACATTTAGGTCATTTTTGTCCTCCCTAGAGTTATTCTAATCCAATTAGTGTTTTTAACCAATCTTGTGCATCCAATATGTGATTTTGTGTCATTGGTTGATCATTTAGGTCATTTTCGTCCTCCCTAGGCTTATTCTAATCCAATTAGGGTTTTTAACCAATCTTGTGCATCCAATATGTGATTTTGTGTCATTTTGTGTCATTGGTTGAACATTTAGGTCATTTTCGTCCTCCCTAGGCTTATTCTAATCCAATTAGGGTTTTTAACCAATCTTGTGCATCCAATATGTGATTTTGTGTCATTTTGTGTCATTGGTTGAACATTTAGGTCATTTTCGTCCTCCCTAGGCTTATTCTAATCCAATTAGGGGTTTTAAACAATGTTGTGCATCCAATAAGTCATTTTGTGTCATTGGTTGAACATTTAGGTCATTTTCGTCCTCCCTAGGCTTATTCTAATTTAATTAGGGTTTTTATCCAATCTTGTGCATCCAATATGTGATTTTGTGTCATTGGTTGAACATTTAGGTCATTTTCGTCCTCCCTAGGCTTATTCTAATCCAATTAGGGTTTTTAACCAATCTTGTGCATCCTATATGTGATTTTTTGTCATTGGTTAAACATTTAGGTCATTTTCGTCCTCCCTATGCTTATTCAAATCCAATTAGGGTTTTTAACCAATCTTGTGCATCCAATATGTGATTTTGTGTCATTGGTTGAACATTTAGGTCATTTTCGTCCTCCCTAGGCTTATTCTAATCCAATTAGGGTTTTTAACCAATCTTGAGCATCCAATATGTGATTTTGTGTTATTTTGTGTCATTGGTTGAACATTTAGGTCATTTTCGTCCTCCCTAGGCTTATTCTAATCCAATTAGGGTTTTTAACCAATCTTGTGCATCCAATATGTGATTTTGTGTCATTTTATGTCATTGGTTGAACATTTAGGTCATTTTCATTCTCCCTAGGCTTATTCTACTCCAATTAGGGTTTTTAACCAATCTTGTGCATCCAATATGTGATTTTGTGTCATTTTATGTCATTGGTTGAACATTTAGGTCATTTTCATCCTCCCTAGGCTTATTCTAATCCAATTAGGGTTTTTAACCAATCTTGTGCATCCAATATGTGATTTTGTGTCATTTTGTGTCATTGGTTGAACATTTAGGTCATTTTCGTCCTCCCTAGGCTTATTCTAATCCAATTAGGGTTTTAGGGTTTTTAACCAATCTTGTGCATCCAATATGTGATTTTGTGTCATTTTATGTCATTGGTTGAACATTTAGGTCATTTTCGTCCTCCCTAGGCTTATTCTAATCCAATTAGGGTTTTTAACCAATCTTGTGCATCCAATATGTGAGTTTGTGTCATTTTGTGTCATTGGTTGAACATTTAGGTCATTTTCGTCCTCCCTAGGCTTATTCTAATCCAATAAGGGTTTATATCCAATCTTGTGCATCCAATATGTGATTTTGTGTCATTGGTTGAACATTTAGGTCATTTTCTTCCTCCCTAGGCTTATTCTAATCCAATTAGGGTTTCTAACCAATCTTGTGCATCCAATATTTGATTTTGTGTCATAGCTTGAACATTTAGGTCATTTTCGTCCTCCCTAGGCTTATTCTAATCTAATTAGGGTTTTTAACCAATCTTGTGCATCCAATATGTGATTTTGTGTCATTTTGTGTCATTGGTTGAACATTTAGGTTATTTTCGTCCTCCCTAGGCTTATTCTAATCCAATTAGGGTTTTTAACCAATCTTGTGCATCCAATATGTGGTTTTGTATCATTTTGTGTCATTGGTTGAACATTTAGGTCATTTTTGTCCTCCCTAGGCTTATTCTAATCCAATTAGGGTTTCTAACATATCTTGTGCATCCAATATGTGATTTTGTGTCATTTTGTGTCATTGGTTCAACATTTAGGTCATTTTCGTCCTCCCTAGGCTTATTCTAATCCAATTAGGGTTCTTAACCTATCTTGTGTATCCAATATGTGATTTTGTGTCATTGGTTGAATATTTAGGTGATTTTCATCCTCCCTAGGCTTATTCTAATCCAATTAGGGTTTTTAACCAATCTTGTGCATCCAATATGTGATTTTGTGTCATTTTGTGTCATTGGTTGAACATATAGGTCATTTTCGTCCTCCCTAGGCTTATTCAAATCCAATTAGGGTTTTTAACCAATCTTGTGCATCCAATATGTGATTTTGTGTCATTGGTTGAACATTTAGGTCATTTTCGTCCTCCCTAGGCTTATTCTAATCCAATTAGGATTTTTAACCAATCTTGTGCATCCAATATGTGATTTATTTCATTTTGTGTCATTGGTTGAACATTTAGGTCATTTTCATCCTCCCTAGGCTTATTCTAATCCAATTAGGGTTTTTAACCAATCTTGTGCATCCAATATGTGATTTTGTGTCATTTTGTGTCATTGGTTGAACATTTCGGTCATTTTCGTCATCCCTAGGCTTATTCTAATCCAATTAGGGTTTTTAACCAACATTGTGCATCCAATATGTGAAATTGTGTCATTTTGTGTCATTGGTTGAACATTTAGGTCATTTTCGTCCTCCCTAGGCTTATTCTAATCCAATAAGGGTTTATAACCAATCTTGTGCATCCAATATGTGATTTTGTGTCATTGGTTGAACATTTAGGTCATTTTCTTCCTCCCTAGGCTTATTCTAATCCAATTAGGGTTTTTAACCAATCATGTGCATCCAATATGTGATTTTGTGTCATTTTATGTCATTGGTTGAACATTTAGATCATTTTCGTCCTCCCTAGGCTTATTGTAATCCAATTAGGGTTTTTAACCAATCTTGTGCATCCAATATGTAATTTTGTGTCATTTTGTGTCATTGGTTGAACATTTAGGTCATTTTCGTCCTCCCTAGGCTTATTCTAATCCAATTAGGGTTTTTAACCAATCTTGTGCATCCAATATGTGAGTTTGTGTCATTTTGTGTCATTGGTTGAACATTTAGGTCATTTTCGTCCTCCCTAGGCTTATTCTAATCCAATAAGGGTTTTTAACCAATCTTGTGCATCCAATATGTGATTTTGTGTCATTTTATGTCATTGGTTGAACATTTAGGTCATTTTCATCCTCCCTAGGCTTATTCTAATCCAATTAGGGTTTTTAACCAATCTTGTGCATCCAATATGTGATTTTGTGTCATTTTGTGTCATTGGTTGAACATTTAGGTCATTTTCGTCCTCCCTAGGCTTATTCTAATCCAATTAGGGTTTTTAACCAATCTTGTGCATCCAATATGTGATTTTGTGCCATTGGTTGAACATTTAGGTCATTTTGGTCCTCCCTAGGCTTATTCTAATCCAATTAGGGTTTTTAACCAATCTTATGCATCCAATATCCAATTTTGTGTCATTTTGTGTCATTGGTTGAACATTTAGGTCATTTTCGTCCTCCCTAGGCTTATTCTAATCCAATTAGGATTTTTAAACAATCTTGTGCATCCAATATGTGATTTTGTGTCATTTTGTGTCATTGGTTGAACATTTAGGTCATTTTTGTCCTCCCTAGGCTTATTGTAATCCAATTAGGGTTTTTAACCAATCTTGTGCATCCAATATGTGATTTTGTGTCATTTTGTGTCATTGGTTGAACATTTTGGTCATCTTCGTCCTCCCTAGACTTATTCTAATCCGATTAGGGTTTTTAACCAATCTTGTGCATCCAATATGTGTTTTTGTGTCATTGGTTGAACATATAGGTCATTTTCGTCCTCCCTAGGCTTATTCTAATCCAATTAGGGTTTCTAACCAATCTTGTGCATCCAATATGTGATTTTGTGTCATTTTGTGTCATTGGTTGAACATTTAGGTCATTTTCGTCCTCCCTAGGCTTATTCTAATCTAATTAGGGTTTTTAACCAATCTTGTGCATCTAATATGTGATTTTGTGTCATTTTGTGTCATTGGTTGAAAATTTCGGTCATTTTCGTCATCCCTTGGCTTATTCTAATCCAATTAGGGTTTTTAACCAACATTGTGCATCCAATATGTGAGTTTGTGTCATTTTGTGTCATTGGTTGAACATTTAGGTCATTTTCGTCCTCCCTAGGCTTATTCTAATCCAATAAGGGTTTATATCCAATCTTGTGCATCCAATATGTGATTTTGTGTCATTGGTTGAACATTTAGGTCATTTTCGTCCTCCCTAGGCTTATTCTAATCCAATTAGGGTTTTTAACCAATCTTGTGCATCCTATATGTGATTTTGTGTCATTGGTTGAACATTTAGGTCATTTTCGTCCTCCCTAGGCTTATTCTAATCCAATTAGGGTTTTTAACCAATCTTGTGCATCCAATATGTGATTTTGTGTCATTGGTTGAACATTTAGGTCATTTTCGTCCTCCCTAGGCTTATTCTAATACAATAAGGGTTTTTAACCAATCTTGTGCATCAATTATGTGATTTTGTGTCATTTTGTGTCATTGGTTGAACATTTAGGTCATTTTCGTCCTCCCTAGGCTTATTCTAATCCAATTAAGGTTTTTACCCAATCTTGTGCATCCAATATGTGATTTTGTGTCATTTTGTGTCATTAGTTGAACATTTAGGTCATTTTCGTCATCCCTAGGCTTATTCTAATCCAATTAGGGTTTTTAACAAACATTGTGCATCCAATATGTGAGTTTCTGTCATTTGATGTCATTGGTTGAACATTTAGGTCATTTTCGTCCTCCCTAGGCTTATTCTAATCCAATAAGGGTTTATAACCAATCTTGTGCATCCAATATGTGATTTTGTGTCATTGGTTGAACATTTAGGTCATTTTCATCCTCCCTAGGCTTATTCTAATCCAATTAGCGTTTCTAACCAATCTTGTGCATCCAATATTTGATTTTGTGTCATTTTGTGTCATAGGTTGAACATTTAGGTCATTTTCGTCCTCCCTAGGCTTATTCTAATCTAATTAGGGTTTTTAACCAATCTTGTGCATCCAATATGTGATTTTGTGTCATTTTGTGTCATTGGTTGAACATTTAGGTTATTTTCGTCCTCCCTAGGCTTATTCTAATCCAATTAGGGTTTTTAACCAATCTTCTGCATCCAATATGTGTTTTTGTATCATTGGTTGAACATATAGGTCATTTTCGTCCTCCCTAGGCTTATTCTAATCCAATTAGGGTTTTTAACTAATCTTATGCATCCAATATGTGATTTTGTGTCATTTTGTGTCATCGGTTGAACATTTAGATCATTTTCGTCCTCCCTAGGCTTATTCTAATCCAATTAGGGTTTTTAACCAACATTGTGCATCCAATATGTGAGTTTGTGTCATTTTGTGTCATTGGTTGAACATTTAGGTCATTTTCGTCCTCCCTAGGCTTATTCTAATCCAATAAGGGTTTATATCCAATCTTGTGCATCCAATATGTGATTTTGTGTCATTGGTTGAACATTTAGGTCATTTTCGTCCTCCCTAGGCTTATTCTAATCCAATTAGGGTTTTTAACCAATCTTGTGCATCCTATATGTGATTTTGTGTCATTGGTTGAACATTTAGGTCATTTTCGTCCTCCCTAGGCTTATTCTAATCCAATTAGGATTTTTAAACAATCTTGTGCATCCAATATGTGATTTTGTGTCATTTTGTGTCATTGGTTGAACATTTAGGTCATTTTCGTCCTCCCTAGGCTTATTCTAATCCAATTAGGGTTTTTAACCAATCTTGTGCATCCAATATGTGATTTTGTGTCATTTTGTGTCCTTGGTTGAACATTTAGGTCATTTTCGTCCTCCCTAGGCTTATTCTAATCCAATTAGGGTTTTTAACCAATCTTGTGCATCCAATATGTGAGTTTGTGTCATTTTGTGTCATTGGTTGAACATTTAGGTCATTTTCGTCCTCCCTAGGCTTATTCTAATCCAATTAAGGTTTTTAACCAATTTTGTGCATCCAATATGTGATTTTGTGTCATTTTGTGTCATTGGTTGAACATTTAGGTCATTTTCGTCCTCCCTAGGCTTATTCTAATCCAATTAGGGTTTTTAACCAATCTTGTGCATCCAATATGTGATTTTCTGATTGGTTGAACATTTAGGTCATTTTCGTCCTCCCTAGGCTTATTCTAATCCAATTAGGGTTTTTAACCAATCTTGTGCATCCAATATGTGATTTTGTGTCATTTTGTGTCATTGGTTGAACATTTAGGTCATTTTCGTCCTCCCTAGGCTTATTCTAATCCAATTAGGGTTTTTAACCAATCTTGTGCATCCAATATGTGATTTTGTGTGATTTTGTGTCATTGGTTGCACATTTAGGTCATTTTCATCATCCCTAGGCTTATTCTAATCCAATTATGGTTTTTAACCAATCTTATGCATCCAATATGTGATTTTGTGTCATCGGTTGAACATTTAGGTCATTTTCATCCTCCCTAGGCTTATTCTAATCCAATTACGGTTTTTAACCAATCTTGTGCATCCAATATGTGATTTTGTGTCATTTTGTGTCATTGCTTAAACATTTAGGTTATTTTCGTCCTCCCTAGGCTTATTCTACTCCAATTAGGGTTTTTAACCAATCTTGTGCATCCAATATGTGATTTTGTGTCATTTTGTGTCATTGGTTGAACATTTAGGTCATTTTCGTTCTCCCTAGGCTTATTCTAATCCAATTAGGGTTTTTAACCAATCTTGTGCATCCAATATGTGATTTTGTGTCATTTTCTGTCATTGGTTGAACATTTAGGTCATTTTCGTCCTCCCTAGGCTTATTCTAATCCAATTAGGGTTTTTAACCAATCTTGTGCATCCAATATGTGATTTTGTGTCATTGGTTGAACATTTAGGTCATTTTCGTTCTCCCTAGGCTTATTCTAATCCAATTAGGGTTATTAACCAATCTTGTGCATCCAATATGTGATTTTGTGTCATTTTGTGTCAGTGGTTTGACATTTAGGTCATTTTCGTCCTCCCTAGGCTTATTCTAACCAATTAGGGTTTTTAACCAATCTTGTGCATCCAATATGTGATTTTTTGTCATTGGTTGAACATTTAGGTCATTTTCGTCCTCCCTAGGCTTATTCTAATCCAATTAGGGTTTTTAACCAATCTTGTGCATCCAATATGTGATTTTGTGTCCTTTTGTGTCATTGGTTGAACATTTAGGTCATTTTCGTCCTCCCTAGGCTTATTCTAATCCAATTAAGGTTTTTAACCAATCTTGTGCGTCCAATATGTGATTTTGTGTCATTTTGTGTCATTGGTGGAACATTTAGGTCATTTTAGTCCTCCCTAGGCTTATTCTAATCCAATTAAGGTTTTTAACCAATCTTATGCATCCAATATGTGATTTTGTGTCATTTTGTGTCATTGGTTGAACATTTAGGTCATTTTCGTCCTCCCTAGGCTTATTCTAATCCAATTAGGGTTTTTAACCAATCTTGTGCATCCAATATGTGATTTTGTGTCACTTTGTGTCATTGGTTGAACATTTAGGTCATTTTCGTCCTCCCTAGGCTTATTCCAATGCAATTAGGGTTTTTAACCAATCCTGTGCATCCAATATGTGATTTTGTGTCATTTTGTGTCATTGGTTGAACATTTAGGTCATTTTCGTCCTCCCTAGGCTTATTCTAATCCAATTAGGGTTTTTAACCAATCTTGTGCATCCAATATGTGATTTTGTGTCGTTGGTTGAACATTTAGGTCATTTTCGTCCTCCCTAGGCTTATTCTAATCCAATTAGGGTTTTTAACCAATCTTGTGCATCCAATATGTGATTTTGTGTCTTTGGTTGAACATTTAGGTCATTTTCGTCCTCCCTAGGCTTATGCTAATCCAATTAGGGTTTTTAACCAATCTTGTGCATCCAATATGTGATTTTGTGTCATTTTGTGTCATTGGTTGAACATTTAGGTCATTTTCGTCCTCCCTAGGCTTATTCTAATCCAATTAGGGTTTTTAACCAATCTTGTGCATCCAATATGTGATTTTGTGTCATATAGTGTCATTGGTTGAACATTTAGGTCATTTTCGTCCTCCCTCGGCTTATTCTAATCCAATTAAGGTTTTTAACCAATCTTGTGCATCCAATATGTGATTTTGTGTCATTTTGTGTCATTGGTTGAACATTTAGGTTATTTTCGTCCTCCCTCGGCTTATTCTAATCCAATTAGGGTTTTTAACCAATCTTGTGCATCCAATATGTGATTTTGTGTCATTTTGTGTCATTGGTTGAACATTTAGGTCATTTTCGCCCTCCCTAGGCTTAATCAAATCCAATTAGGGTTTTTAACCAATCTTGTGCATCCAATATGTGATTTTATGTCATTGGTTGAACATTTAGGTCATTTTCGTCCTCCCTTGGGTTATTCTTATCCAATTAGGGTTTTTAACAAATCTTGTGCATCCAATATGTGATTTTGTGTCATTTTGTATCATTGGGTGAACATTTAGGTCATTATCGTCCTCCCTAGGCTTATTCTAATCCAGTTAGGGTTTTTAACCAATCTTGTGCATCCAATATGTGATTTTGTGTCATTTTGTGTCATTGGTTGAACATTTAGGTCATTTTCGTCCTCCCTAGGCTTATTTTAATCCAATTAGGGTTTTTAACCAATCTTGTGCATCCAATATGTGCTTTGTGTCATTTTGTGTCATTGGTTGAACATTTAGGTCATTTTCTTCCTCCCTAGGCTTATTCTAATCCAATTAGGGTTTTTAACCAATCTTGTGCATCCAATATGTGATTTTGTGTCATTTTGTGTCATTGGTTGAACATTTAGGTCATTTTCGTCCTCCCTAGGCTTATTCTAATCTAATTAGGGTTTTTAACCCATCTTGTGCATCCAATATGTGATTTTGTGTCATTTTGTATCATTGGTTGAACATTTAGGTCATTTTCGTCCTCCCTAGGCTTATTCTAATCCCATTAGGGTTTGTAACCAATCTTGTGCATCCAATATGTGATTTTGTGTCATTTTGTGTCATTGGTTGAACATTTAGGTCATTTTCGTCCTCCTTAGGCTTATTCTAATCCAATTAGTGTTTTTAATTAATCTTGTGCATCCAATATGTGATTTTGTGTCATTTTGTGTCATTGGTTGAACATTTAGGTCATTTTCGTCCTCCTTAGGCTTATTCTAATCCAATTAGGGTTTTTAACCAATCTTGTGCATCCAATATGTGATTTTGTGTCATTTTGTGTCATTGGTTGAACATTTAGGTCATTTTCGTCCTTCCTAGGCTTATTCTAATCCAACTAGGGTTTTTAACCAATCTTGTGCATCCAATATGTGATTTTGTGTCATTGGTTGAACATTTAGGTCATTTTCGTCCTCCCTAGGCCTATTCTAATCCAATTAGGGTTTTTAACCAATCTTGTGCATCCAATACGTGATTTTGTGTCATTATTTGTCATTGGTTGAACATTTAGATGATTTTCGTCCTCCCTAGGCTTATTCTAATCCAATTAGGGTTTTTAACCATTCTTTTGCATCCAATATGTGATTTTGTGTCATTGGTTGAACATTTAGGTCATTTTCGTCCTCCCTAGGCTTTTTCTATTCCAATTAGGGTGTTTAACCAATCTTGTGCATCCAATATGTGATTTTGTGTCATTGGTTGAACATTTAGGTCATTTTTGTCCTCCCGAGGCCTATTCTAATCCAATTAGGGTTTTTAACCTATCTTGTGCATCCAATATGTGATTTTGTGTCATTATGTGTCATTGGTTGAACATTTAGGTCATTTTCGTCCTCCCTAGGCTTATTCTAATCCAATTAGGGTTTTTAACCAATCTTGTGCATCCAATATGTGAGTTTGTGTCATTTTGTGTCATTGGTTGAACATTTAGGTCATTTTCGTTCTCCCTAGGCTTATTCTAATCAAATTAGGGTTTTTAACCAATCTTGTGCATCCAATATGTGATTTTGTGTCATTTTGTGTCATTGGTTGAACATTTAGGTCATTTTCGTCCTCCCTAGGCGTATTCTAATCCAATTAGGGTTTTTAACCAATCTTTTGAATCCAATATGTGATTTTGTGTCATTTTGTGTCATTTGTTGAACATTTAGGTCATTTTCGTCCTCCCTAGGCTTATTCTAATCCAATTAGGGTGTTTAACCAATCTTGGGCATCCAATATGTGATTTTGTGTCATTATGTGTCATTGGTTGAACATTTAGGTCATTTCCGTCCTCCCTAGGCTTATTCTAATCCAATTAGGGTTTTTAACAAATCTTGTGCATCCAATATGTGATTTTGTGTCATTTTGTGTCATTGGTTGAACATTTAGGTCATTTTCGTCCTCCCTAGGCTTATTCTAATCTAATTAGGGTTTTTAACCAATCTTGTGCATCCAATATGTGATTTTATGTCATTAATTGAACATTTACGTCATTTTCGTCCTCCCTAGGCTTATTCTAATCCAATTAGGGTTTTTAACCAATCTTGTGCATCCAATATGTGATTTTGTGTCATTTTGTGTCATTGGTTGAACATTTAGGTCATTTTCATCCTCCCTAGGCTTATTCTAATCCAAATAGGGTTTTTAACCAATCTTGTGCATCCAATATGTCATTTTGTGTCATTGGTTGAACATTTAGGTCATTTTCGTCCTCCCTATGCTTATTCTAATCCAATTAGGGTTTTTAACCAATCTTGTGCATCCAATATGTGATTTTGTGTCATTGGTTGAACATTTAGGTCATTTTCGTCCTCCCTAGGCTTATTCTAATCCAATTAGGATTTTTAAACAATCTTGTGCATCCAATATGTGATTTTGTGTCATTTTGTGTCATTGGTTGAACATTTAGGTCATTTTCGTCCTCCCTAGGCTTATTCTAATCCAATTAGGGTTTTTAACCAATCTTGTGCATCCAATATGTGATTTTGTGTCATTGGTTGAACATTTAGGTCATTTTCGTCCACTCTAGGTTTATTCTAATCCAATTAGGGTTTTTAACCAATCTTGTGCATCCAATATGTGATTTTGTGTCATTTTGTGTCATTGGTTGAACATTTAGGTCATTTTCGTCCTCCCTAGGCTTATTCTAATCCAATTAGGGTTTTTAACAAATCTTATGCATCCACTATGGGATTTTGTGTCATTGGTTGCACATTTAGGTCATTTTCGTGCTCCCTAGGCTTATTCTAATCCAATTAGGGTTTTTAACCAATCTTGTGCATATAATAAGTGATTTTGTGTCATTGGTATTCCAATTAGGTCATTTTCGTCCTCGCTAGGCTGATACTAATCCAATTAGGGTTTTTAACCAATCTTGTGCATCCAATATGTGATTTTGTGTCATTGGTTGAACATTTAGGTCATTTTCGTCCTCCCTAGGCTTATTCTAATCCAATTAGGGTTTTTAACCAATCTTGTGCATCCAATATGTGATTTTGTGTCATTGGTTGAACATTTAGGTCATTTTCGTCCTCCCTAGGCTTATTCTAATCCAATTAGGGTTTTAAACCAATCTTGTGTATCCAATATGTGATTTTGTGTCATTGGTTGAACATTTAGGTCTCTTTCGTCCTCCCTAGGCTTATTCTAATACAATTAATGTTTTTAATTAATCTTGTGCATCCAATATGTGATTTTGTATCATTAGTTGAACACTTAGGTCGTTTTCGTCCTCCCTAGGCTTATTCTGATCCAATTAGGGTTTTTAACCAATCTAGTGCATCCAATATGTGATTTTGTGTCATTTTGTGTCATTGGTTGAACATTTAGGTCATTTTCGTCCTCCCTAGGCTTATTCTAATCCAATTAGGGTTTTTAACCAATCTTGTGCATCCAATATGTGATTTTGTGTCATTGGTTGAACATTTAGGTCATTTTCGTCCTCCCTAGGCTTATTCTAATCCAATTAGGGTTTTTAACCACTCTTGTGCATATAATAAGTGATTTTATGTCATTGGTAATCCAATTAGGTCATTTTCGTCCTCGCTAGGCTTATTCTAATCCAATTAGGGTTTTTAACCATTCTTATGCATCCAATATGTGATTTTGTGTCATTTTGTGTCATTGGTTGAACATTTAGGTCATTTTCGTCCTCCCTAGGCTTATTCTAATCCAATTAGGGTTTTTAACCAATCTTGTGCATCCAATATGTGATTTTGTGTCATTGGTTGAACATTTAGGTCATTTCAGTCCTCCCTGGGCTTATTCTAATCCAATTAGGGTTTTTAACCATTCTTGTGCATCTAATATGTGATTTTGTGTCATTTTGTGTCATTGGTTGAACATTTAGGTCATTTTCGTCCTACCTAGGCCTATTCTAATCCAATTAGGATTTTTAACCAATCTTTTGCATCCAATATGTGATTGTGTCATTTTGTGTCTTTGGTTGAACATTTAGGTCATTTTCGTCCTCCCTAGGCTTATTCTAATCCCACTAGGGTTTTTAACCAATCTTGTGCATCCAATATGTGATTTTGTGTCATTATGTGTTATTGGTTGAACATTTAGGTCATTTTCGTCCTCCCTAGGCTTATTCTAATCCAATTAGGGTTTTTAACCAATCTTGTGCATCCAATATGTGATTTTGTGTCATTGGTTGAACATTTAGGTCATTTTCATCCTTCCTAGACTTATTCTAATCCAATTAGGGTTTTTAACCAATCTTGTGCATCCAATATGTGATTTTGTGTCATTATGTGTCATTGGTTGAACATTTAGGTCATTTTCGTCCTTCCTAGGCTTATTCTAATCCAATTAGGGTTTTTAACCAATCTTGTGCATCCAATATGTGATTTTGTGTCATTGGTTGAACATTTAGGTCATTTCCGTCCTCCCTGGGCTTATTCTAATCCAATTAGGGTTTTTAACCATTCTTGTGCATCTAATATGTGATTTTGTGTCATTTTGTGTCATTGGTTGAACATTTAGGTCATTTTCGTCCTCCCTAGGCTTATACTAATCCAATTAGGGTTTTTAACCAATCTTTTGAATCCAATATGTGATTTTGTGTCATTTTGTGTCATTGGTTGAACATTTAGGTCATTTTCGTCCTCCCTAGGCTTATTCTAATCTAATTAGGGTGTTTAACCAATCTTGTGCATCCAATATGTGATTTTGTGTCATTATGTGTCATTGGTTGAACATTTAGGTCATTTCCATCCTCCCTAGGCTTATTCTAATCCAATTAGGGTTTTTAACCAATCTTGTGCATCCAATATGTGATTTTGTGTCATTTTGTGTGATTGGTTGAACATTTAGGTCATTTTCGTCCTCCCAAGGGTTATTCTAATCCAATTATGGTTTTTAACCAATCTTGTGCATCCAATATGTGATTTTGTGTCATTGGTTGAACATTTAGGTCATTTTCGTCCTCCCTAGGCCTATTCTAATCCAATTAGGGTTTTTAACCAATCTTTTGAATCCAATATGTGATTTTGTGTCATTTGTTGAACATTTAGGTCATTTTCGTCCTCCCTAGGCTTATTCTAATCCAATTAGGGTGTTTAACCAATCTTGGGCATCCAATATGTGATTTTGTGTCATTATGTGTCATTGGTTGAACATTTAGGTCATTTCCGTCCTCCGTAGGCTTATTCTAATCCAATTAGGGTTTTTAACCAATCTTGTGCATCCAATATGTGATTTTGTGTCATTTTGTGTCATTGGTTGAACATTTAGGTCATTTTCGTCCTCCCTAGGCTTATTCTAATCCAATTAGGGTTTTTAACCAATCATGAGCATCCAATATGTGATTTTGTGTCATTTTGTGTCATTGGTTGAACATTTAGGTCATTTTCGTCCTCCCTAGGCTTATTCTAATCCAATTAGGGTTTTTAACCAATCTTGTGCATCCAATATGTGATTTTGTGTCATTGGTTGAACATTTAGGTCATTTTGGTCCTCCCTAGGCTTATTCGAATCCAATTAGGGTTTTTAACTAATCTTATGCATCCAATATGTGATTTTGTGTCATTTTGTGTCATTGGTTGAACATTTAGGTCATTTTCGTCCTCCCTAGGCTTATTCTAATCCAATTAGGGTTTTTAACCAATCTTGTGGATCCAATATGTGATTTTGTGTCATTTTATGTCATTGGTTGAACATTTAGGTCATTTTCGTCCTCCCTAGGCTTATTCTAATCCAATTAGGGTTTCTAACCAATCTTGTGCATCCAATATGTGATTTTGTCTCATTTTGTGTCATTGGTTGAACATTTCGGTCATTTTCGTCATCCCTAGGCTTATTCTAATCCAATTAGGGTTTTTAACCAACATTGTGCAT
>JBBPBQ010000008.1:6513711-6526408 GCA_037974755.1 Cicer yamashitae | reverse complement strand
TGTGCATCCAATATGTGATTTTGTGTTATTTTGTGTCATTGGTTGAACATTTAGGTCATTTTCATCCTCCCTACGCTTATTCTAATCCAATTAGGGTTTTTAACCACTCTTGTGCATCCAATATGTGTTTTTGTGTCATTGGTTGAACATATAGGTCATTTTGGTCCTCCCTAGGCTTATTCGAATCCAATTAGGGTTTTTAACCAACATTGTGCATCCAATATGTGAGTTTGTGTCATTTTGTGTTATTGGTTGAACATTTAGGTCATTTTCGTCCTCCCTAGGCTTATTCTAATCCAATAAGGGTTTATATCCAATCTTGTGCATCCAATATGTGATTTTGTGTCATTGGTTGAACATTTAGGTCATTTTCGTCCTCCCTAGGCTTATTCTAATCCAATTAGGGTTTTTAACCAATCTTGTGCATCCTATATGTGATTTTGTGTCATTGGTTGAACATTTAGGTCATTTTCGTCCTCCCTAGGCTTATTCTAATCCAATTAGGATTTTTAAACAATCTTGTGCATCCAATATGTGATTTTGTGTCATTTTGTGTCATTGGTTGAACATTTAGGTCATTTTCGTCCTCCCTAGGCTTATTCTAATCCAATTAGGGTTTTTAACCAATCTTGTGCATCCAATATGTGATTTTGTGTCATTTTATGTCATTGGTATAACATTTAGGTCATTATCGTCCTCCCTAGGCCTATTCTAATCCAATTAGGGTTTTTAACCAATCTTGTGCATCCAATATGTGATTTTGTGTCATTTTGTGTCATTGGTTGAACATTTAGGTCATTTTCGTCCTCCCTAGGCTTATTCTAATCCAATTAGGGTTTTTAACCAATCTTGTGCATCCAATATGTGATTTTGTGTCATTATGTGTCATTGGTTGAACATTTAGGTCATTTTGGTCCTCCCTAGGCATATTCTAATCCAATTAGGGTTTTTAACCAATCTTGTGCATCCAATATGTGATTTTGTGTCATTTTGTGTCATTGGTTGAACATTTAGGTCATTTTCGTCCTCCCTAGGCTTATTCTAATCCAATTAGGGTTTTTAACCAATCTTGTGCATCCAGTATGTGATTTTGTGTCATTGATTGAACATTTAGGTCATTTTCGTCCTCCCTAGGCTTATTCTAATCCAAATAGGGTTTTTAATCAATCTTGTGCATCCAATATGTGATTTTGTGTCATTGGTTGAACATTTAGGTCATTTTCGTCCTCCCTAGGCTTATTCTAATCCAATTAGGGTTTTTAACCAATCTTGTGCATCCAATATGTGATTTTGTGTCATTGGTTGAACATTTAGGTCATTTTCGTCCTCCCTAGGCTTATTCTAATCCAAATAGGGTTTTTAACCAATCTTGTGCATCCAATATGTGATTTTGTGTCATTTTGTGTCATTGGTTGAACATTTTGGTCATCTTCGTCCTCCCTAGGCTTATTCTAATCCAATTAGGGTTTTTAACCAATCTTGTGCATCCAATATGTGTTTTTGTGTCATTGGTTGAACATGTAGGTCATTTTCGTCCTCCCTAGGCTTATTCTAATCCAATTAGGGTTTCTAACCAATCTTGTGCATCCAATATGTGATTTTGTGTCATTTTGTGTCATTGGTTGAACATTTAGGTCATTTTCGTCCTCCCTAGGCTTATTCTAATCTAATTAGGGTTTTTAACCAATCTTGTGCATCTAATATGTGATTTTGTGTCATTTTGTGTCATTGGTTGAAAATTTCGGTCATTTTCGTCATCCCTTGGCTTATTCTAATCCAATTAGGGTTTTTAACCAACATTGTGCATCCAATATGTGAGTTTGTGTCATTTTGTGTCATTGGTTGAACATTTAGGTCATTTTCGTCCTCCCTAGGCTTATTCTAATCCAATAAGGGTTTATATCCAATCTTGTGCATCCAATATGTGATTTTGTGTCATTGGTTGAACATTTAGGTCATTTTCGTCCTCCCTAGGCTTATTCTAATCCAATTAGGGTTTTTAACCAATCTTGTGCATCTAATATGTGATTTTGTGTCATTTTGTGTCATTGGTTGAAAATTTCGGTCATTTTCGTCATCCTTTGGCTTATTCTAATCCAATTAGGGTTTTTAACCAACATTGTGCATCCAATATGTGAGTTTGTGTCATTTTGTGTCATTGGTTGAACATTTAGGTCATTTTCGTCCTCCCTAGGCTTATTCTAATCCAATAAGGGTTTATATCCAATCTTGTGCATCCAATATGTGATTTTGTGTCATTGGTTGAACATTTCGGTCATTTTCGTCATCCCTAGGCTTATTCTAATCCAATTAGGGTTTTTAACCAACATTGTGCATCCAATATGTGACTTTGTATCATTTTGTGTCATTTGTTGAACATTTAGGTCATTTTAATCCTCCCTAGGCTTATTCTAATCCAATAAGGGTTTATATCCAATCTTGTGCATCCAATATGTGATTTTGTGTCATTGGTTGAACATTTAGGTCATTTTCTTCCTCCCTAGGCTTTTTCTAATCCAATTAGGGTTTTTAACCAATCATGTGCATCCAATATGTGATTTTGTGTCATTTTATGTCATTGGTTGAACATTTAGATCATTTTCGTCCTCCCTAGGCTTATTGTAATCCAATTAGGGTTTTTAACCAATCTTGTGCATCCAATATGTAATTTTGTGTCATTTTGTGTCATTGGTTGAACATTTAGGTCATTTTCGTCCTCCCTAGGCTTATTCTAATCCAATTAGGGTTTTTAACCAATCTTGTGCATCCAATATGAGATTTTGTGTCATTTTGTGTCATTGGTTGAACATTTAGGTCATTTTCGTCATCCCTAGGCTTATTCTAATACAATTAGGGTTTTTAACCAATCTTGTGCATCCAATATGTGATTTTGTGTCATTTTGTGTCATTGGTTGAACATTTAGGTCATTTTCGTCCTCCCTAGGCTTATTCTAATCCAATTAGGGTTTTTAACCAATCTTGTGCATCCAATATGTGATTTTGTGTCATTGGTTGAACATTTAGTTCATTTTCGTCCTCCCTAGGCTTATTCTATTCCATTTAGGGTTTTTAACCAATCTTCTGCATCCAATATGTGATTTTGTGTCATTTTGTGTCATTGGTTCAACATTTAGGTCATTTTCGTCCTCCCTAGGGTTATTTTAATCCAATTAGGATTTTTAACCAATCTTGTGCATCCAATATGTGATTTTGTGTCATTTTGTGTCATTGGTTGAACATTTAGGTCATTTTCGTCCTCCCTAGGCTTATTCTAATCCAATTAGGGTTTTTAACCAATCTTGTGCATCCAATATGTGATTTTGTGTCATTTTGTGTCATTGGTTGAACATTTAGGTCATATTCGTCCTCCCTAGGCTTATTCTAATCCAATTAAGGTTTTTAACCAATCTTGTGCATCCAATATGTGATTTTGTGTCATTTTGTGTCATTGGTTGAACATTTAGGTCATTTTCGTCCTCCCTAGGCTTATTCTAATCCAATTAGGGTTTTTAACCAATCTTGTGCATCCAATATGTGATTTTGTGTCATTTTGTGTCATTGGTTGAACATTTAGGTCATTTTCGTCCTCCCTAGGCTTATTCTAATCCAATTAGGGTTTTTAACCAATCTTGTGCATCCAATATGTGATTTTGTGTCATCAGTTGAACATTTTGGTCATTTTCGTCCTCCCTAGGCTTATTCTAATCCAATTAGGGTTTTTAACCAATCTTGTGCATCCAATATGTGATTTTGTGTCATTTTGTGTCATTGGTTGAACATTTAGGTCATTTTCATCCTCCCTAGGAATATTCTAATCCAATTAGCGTTTTTAACCAATCTTGTGCATCCAATATGTGATTTTGTGTCATTTTGTGTCATTGGTTGAACATTTAGGTCATTTTCGTCCTCCCTAGGCTTATTCTAATCCAATTAGGGTTTTTAACCAATCTTGTGCATCCTATATGTGATTTTGTGTCATTGGTTGAACATTTAGGTCATTTTCGTCCTCCCTAGGCTTATTCTAATCCAATTAGGGTTTTTAACCAATCTTGTGCATATAATAAGTGATTTTGTGTCATTGGTAATCCAATTAGGTCATTTTCGTCCTCGCTAGGCTTATTCTAATCCAATTAGGGTTTTTAACCAATCTTGTGCATCCAATATGTGATTTTGTGTCATTTTGTGTCATTGGTTGAACATTTAGTTCATTTTCGTTCTCCCTAAGCTTATTCTACTCCAATTAGGGTTTTTAACCAATCTTGTGCATCCAATATGTGATTTTGTGTCATTTTGTGTCATTGGTTGAACATTTAGGTCATTTTCGTCCTCCCTAGGCTTATTCTAATCCAATTAGGGTTTTTAACCAATCTTGTGCATCCTATATGTGATTTTGTGTCATTGGTTGAACATTTAGGTCATTTTCGTCCTCCCTAGGCTTATTCTAATCCAATTAGGATTTTTAACCAATCTTGTGCATCCAATATGTGATTTTGTGTCATTTTGTGTCATTGGTTGAACATTTAGGTCATTTTCGTCCCCCCTAGGCTTATTCTAAGCCAACTAGGGTTTTTAACCAATCTGGTGCATCCAATATGTGATTTTGTGTCATTGGTTGCACATTTAGGTCATTTTCGTCCTAGCTAGGCTTATTCTAATCCAATTAGGGTTTTTAACCAATCTTGTGCATATAATAAGTGATTTTGTGTTATTGGTAATCCAATAAGGTCATTTTCGTCCTCGCTAGGCTTATTCTAATCCAATTAGGGTTTTTAACCAATCTTGTGCATCCAATATGTGATTTTGTGTCATTGGTTGAACATTTAGGTCATTTTCGTCCTCCCTAGGCTTATTCTAATCCAATTAGGATTTTTAAACAATCTTGTGCATCCAATATGTGATTTTGTGTCATTTTGTGTCATTGGTTGAACATTTAGGTCATTTTCGTCCTCCCTAGGCTTATTCTAATCCAATTAGGGTTTTTAACCAATCTTGTGCATCCAATATGTGATTTTGTGTCATTGGTAGAACATTTAGGTCATTTTTGTCCTCCGTAGGCTTATTCTAATCCAATTAGGGTTTTTAACCAATCTTGTGCATCCAATATGTGATTTTGTGTCATTGGTTGCACATTTAGGTCATTTTCCTCCTCCCTAGGCTTATTCTAATCCAATTAGGGTTTTTAACCAATCTTGAGCATCCAATATGTGATTTTGTGTCATTTTGTGTCATTGGTTGAACATTTAGGTCATTTTCGTCCTCCCTAGGCTTATTCTAATCCAATTAGGGTTTTTAACCAATCTTGTGCATCCAATATGTGATTTTGTGTCATTTTGTGTCATTGGTTGAACATTTAGGTCATTTTCGTCCTCCCCAGGCTTATTCTAATCCAATTAGGGTTTTTAACCAATCTTGTGCATCCAATATGTGATTTTGTGTCCTTTTGTGTCATTAGCTGAACATTTAGGTCATTTTCGTCCTCCCTAAGCTTATTCAAATCCAATTAGGGTTTTTAACCAATCTTGTGCATCCAATATGTGATTTTGTGTCATTTTGTGTCATTGGTTGAACATTTAGGTCATTTTCGTCCTCCCTAGGCTTATTCTAATCCAATTAGGGTTTTTAACCAATCTTGTGCATCCAATATGTTATTTTGTGTCATTTTGTGTCATTGGTTGAACATTTAGGTCATTTTCGTCCTCCCTAGGCTTATTCTAATCCAATTAGGGTTTTTAACCAATCTTGTGCATCCTATATGTGATTTTGTGTCATTGGTTGAACATTTAGGTCATTTTCGTCCTCCCTAGGCTTATTCTAATCCAATTAGGGTTTTTAAACAATCTTGTGCATCCAATATGTGATTTTGTGTCATTTTGTGTCATTGGTTGAACATTTAGGTCATTTTCGTCCTCCCTAGGCTTATTGTAATCCAATTAGGGTTTTTAACCAATCTTGTGCATCCAATATGTGATTTTGTGTCATTTTGTGTCATTGGTTGAACATTTTGGTCATCTTCGTCCTCCCTAGGCTTATTCTAATCCAATTAGGGTTTTTAACCAATCTTGTGCATCCAATATGTGTTTTTGTGTCATTGGTTGAACATGTAGGTCATTTTCGTCCTCCCTAGGCTTATTCTAATCCAATTAGGGTTTCTAACCAATCTTGTGCATCCAATATGTGATTTTGTGTCATTTTGTGTCATTGGTTGAACATTTAGGTCATTTTCGTCCTCCCTAGGCTTATTCTAATCTAATTAGGGTTTTTAACCAATCTTGTGCATCTAATATGTGATTTTGTGTCATTTTGTGTCATTGGTTGAAAATTTCGGTCATTTTCGTCATCCCTTGGCTTATTCTAATCCAATTAGGGTTTTTAACCAACATTGTGCATCCAATATGTGAGTTTGTGTCATTTTGTGTCATTGGTTGAACATTTAGGTCATTTTCGTCCTCCCTAGGCTTATTCTAATCCAATAAGGGTTTATATCCAATCTTGTGCATCCAATATGTGATTTTGTGTCATTGGTTGAACATTTAGGTCATTTTCGTCCTCCCTAGGCTTATTCTAATCCAATTAGGGTTTTTAACCAATCTTGTGCATCCTATATGTGATTTTGTGTCATTGGTTGAACATTTAGGTCATTTTCGTCCTCCCTAGGCTTATTCTAATCCAATTAGGATTTTTAAACAATCTTGTGCATCCAATATGTGATTTTGTGTCATTTTGTGTCATTGGTTGAACATTTAGGTCATTTTCGTCCTCCCTAGGCTTATTGTAATCCAATTAGGGTTTTTAACCAATCTTGTGCATCCAATATGTGATTTTGTGTCATTTTGTGTCATTGGTTGAACATTTAGGTCATTTTCGTCCTCCCTAGGCTTATTCTAATCCAATAAGGGTTTTTAACCAATCTTGTGTATCCAATATGTGTTTTGTGTCATTGGTTGAACATTTAGGTCATTTTCTTCCTCCCTAGGCTTATTCTAATCCAATTACGGTTTTTAACCAATCTTGTGCATCCTATATGTGATTTTGTGTCATTGGTTGAACATTTAGGTCATTTTCGTCCTCCCTAGGCTTATTCTAATCCAATTAGGGTTTTTAACCAAGATTGTGCATCCAATATGTGAGTTTGTGTCATTTTGTGTCATTGGTTGAACATTTAGGTCATTTTCGTCCTCCCTAGGCTTATTCTAATCCAATAAGGGTTTATAACCAATCTTGTGCATCCAATATGTGATTTTGTGTCATTGGTTGAACATTTAGGTCATTTTCTTCCTTCCTAGGCTAATTGTAATCCAATTAGGGTTTTTAATTAATCATGTGCATCCAATATGTGATTTTGTGTCATTTTATGTCATTGGTTGAACATTTAGGTCATTTTCGTCCTCCCTAGGCTTATTGTAATCCAATTAGGATTTTTAACCAATCTTGTGCATCCAATATGTGATTTTGTGTCATTTTGTGTCATTGGTTGAACATTTAGGTCATTTTCGTCCTCCCTAGGCTTATTCTAATCCAAATAAGGTTTTTAACCATGCTTGTGTATCCAATATGTGATTTTGTGTCATTGGTTGAACATTTAGGTCATTTTGGTCCTCCCTAGGCTTATTCTAATCCAATTAGGGTTTTTAACCAATCTTATGCATCCAATATGTGATTTTGTGTCATTTTGTGTCATTGGTTGAACATTTAGGTCGTTTTCGTCCTCCCTAGGCTTATTGTAATCCAATTAGGGTTTTTAACCAATCTTGTGCATCCAATATGTGATTTTGTGTCATTTTGTGTCATTGGTTGAACATTTAGGTCATTTTCGTCCTCCCTAGGCTTATTGTAATCCAATTAGGGTTTTTAACAAATCTTGTGCATCCAATATGTGATTTTGTGTCATTTTGTGTCATTGGTTGAACATTTAGGTCATTTTCGTCCTCCCTAGGCTTATTCTAATCCAATAAGGGTTTTTAACCAATCTTGTGTATCCAATATGTGTTTTGTGTCATTGGTTGAACATTTAGGTCATTTTCTTCCTCCCTAGGCTTATTCTAATCCAATTACGGTTTTTAACCAATCTTGTGCATCCTATATGTGATTTTGTGTCATTGGTTGAACATTTAGGTCATTTTCGTCCTCCCTAGGCTTATTCTAATCCAATTAGGGTTTTTAACCAATCTTGTGCATCCAATATGTAATTTTGTGTCATTTTGTGTCATTGGTTGAGCATTTAGGTCATTTTCGTCCTCCCTAGGCTTATTCTAATCCAATTAGGGTTTTTAACCAATCTTGTGCATCCAATATGTGATTTTGTGTCATTTTGTGTCATTGGTTGAACATTTAGGTCATTTTCGTCCTCCCTAGGCTTATTCTAATCCAATTAGGGTTTTTAACCAATCTTGTGCATCCAATATGTGATTTTGTGTCATTTTCTGTCATTTTGTGTCATATGTAATCCAATTAGGTCATTTTCGTCCTCCCTAGGCTTATTCTAATCCAATTAGGGTTTTTAACCAATCTTGTGCATCCAATATGTGATTTTGTGTCATTTTGTGTCATTGGTTGAACATTTAGGTCATTTTCGTCCTCCCTAGGCTTATTCTAATCCAATTAGGGTTTTTAACCAATCTTGTGCATCCAATATGTGATTTTGTGTCATTTTCTGTCATTTTGTGTCATATGTAATCCAATTAGGTCATTTTCGTCCTCCCTAGACTTATTCTAATCCAATTAGGGTTTTTAACCAATCTTGTGCATCCAATATGTGATTTTGTGTCATTTTGTGTCATTGGTTGAACATTTAGGTCATTTTCGTCCTCCCTAGGCTTATTCTAATCCAATTAGGGTTTTTAACCAATTTTGTGAATCCAATATGTGATTTTGTGTCATTTTGTGTCATTGGTTGAACATTTAGATCAATTCCGTCCTCCCTAGGTTTATTCTAATCCATATAGGGTTTTTAACCAATCTTGTGCATCCAATATGTGATTTTGTGTCATTTTGTGTCATTGGTTGAACATTTAGGTCATTTTCGTCCTCCCTAGGCTTATTCTAATCCAATTAGGGTTTTTAACCAATCTTGTGCATCCAATATGTGATTTTGTGTCATTGGTTGAACATTTAGTTCATTTTCGTCCTCCCTAGGCTTATTCTATTCCATTTAGGGTTTTTAACCAATCTTCTGCATCCAATATGTGATTTTGTGTCATTTTGTGTCATTGGTTCAACATTTAGGTCATTTTCGTCCTCCCTAGGGTTATTTTAATCCAATTAGGATTTTTAACCAATCTTGTGCATCCAATATGTGATTTTGTGTCATTTTGTGTCATTGGTTGAACATTTAGGTCATTTTCGTCCTCCCTAGGCTTATTCTAATCCAATTAGGGTTTTTAACCAATCTTGTGCATCCAATATGTGATTTTGTGTCATTTTGTGTCATTGGTTGAACATTTAGGTCATTTTCGTCCTCCCTAGGCTTATTCTAATCCAATTAGGGTTTTTAACCAATCTTGTGCATCCAATATGTGATTTTGTGTCATTGGTTGAACATTTGGGTCATTTTCGTCCTCGCTAGACTTATTCTAATCCAATTAGGGTTTTTAACCAATCTTGTGCATCCAATATGTGATTTTGTGTCATTTTGTGTCATTGGTTGAACATTTAGGTCATTTTCGTCCTCCCTAGGCTTATTCTAATCCAATTAGGGTTTTTAACCCATCTAGTGCATCCAATATGTGATTTTGTGTCATTTTGTGTCATTGGTTGAATATTTCGGTCATTTTTGTCCTCCCTATGCTTATTCCAATCCAATTAGGGTTTTTAACCAATCTTGTGCATCCAATATGTGATTTTGTGTCATTGGTTGAACATTTAGGTCATTTTCGTCCTCCCTTTGCTTATTCTAATCCAATTCGGGTTTTTAACCAATCTTGTGCATCCAATATGTGATTTTGTGTCATTGGTTTAACATTTAGGTCATTTTCGTCCTCCCTAGGCTTATTCTAATCCAATTAGGGTTTTTAACCAATCTTGTGAATCCAATATGTGATTTTGTGTCATTTTGTGTCATTGGTTGAAAATTTAGGTCATTTTCGTCCTCCCTAGGCTTATTCTAATCCAATTAGGGTTTTTAACCAATCTTGTGCATCCAATATGTGATTTTGTGTCATTTTGTGTCATTGGTTGAACATTTAGGTCAGTTTCGTCCTCCCTAGACTTATTCTAAGATTGAACATTTCGGTCATTTTCGTCCTCCGTAGACTTATTCTAATCCAATTAGGGTTTTTAACCAATCTTGTGCATCCAATATGTGATTTTGTGTCATTTTGTGTCATTGGTTGAACATTTAGGTCATTTTCGTCCTCCCTAGGCTTATTCTAATCCAATTAGGGTTTTTAACCAATCTTGTGCATCCAATATGTGATTTAGTGTCATTGGTTGAACATTTAGGTCATTTTCGTCCTCCCTAGGCTTATTCTAATCCAATTAGGGTTTTTAACCAATATTGAGCATCCAATATGTGATTTTGTGTCATTTTGTGTCATTGGTTGAACATTTAGGTCATTTTCGTCCTCCCTAGGCTTATTCTAATCCAATTAGGGTTTTTAACCAATCTTGTGCATCCAATATGTGATTTTGTGTCATTGGTTGAACATTTAGGTCATTTTCGTCCTCCCTAGGCTTATTCTAATCCAATTAGGGTTTTTAACCAATCTTGTGCATCCAATATGTGATTTTGCGTCATTGGTTGATCATTTAGGTCATTTTCGTCCTCCCTAGGCTTATTCTAATCCAATTAGGGTTTTTAACCAATCTTGTGCATCCAATATGTGATTTTGTGTCATTTTGTGTCATTGGTTGAACATTTAGGTGATTTTCGTACTCCCTAGGCTTATTCTAATCCAATTAGGGTTTTTAACCAATCTTGTGCATCCAATATGTGATTTTGTGTCATTTTGTGTCATTGGTTGAACATTTAGGTCATTTTCCTCCTCTCTAGGCTTATTCTAATCCAATTAGGGTTTTTAACCAATCTTGTGCATCCAATATGTGATTTTGTGTCATTTTGTGTCATTGGTTGAACATTTAGGTCATTTTCGTCCTCCCTAGGCTTATTCTAATCCAATTAGGGTTTTTAACCAATCTTGTGCATCCAATATGTGATTTTGTGTCATTGGTTGAACATTTAGGTCATCTTGGTCCTCCCTAGGGTTATTCTAATCCAATTAGGGTTTTTAACCAATCTTATGCATCCAATATGTGATTTTGTGTCATTTTGTGTCATTGGTTGAACATTTAGGTCATTTTCGTCCTCCCTAGGCTTATTCTAATCCAATTAGGCTTTTTAACCAATCTTGTGCATCCAATATGTGATTTTGTGTCATTTTATGTCATTGGTTGAACATTTAAGTCATTTTTGTCCTCCCTAGGCTTATTCTAATCCAATTAGGGTTTTTAACCAATCTTGTGCATCCAATATGTGATTTTGTGTTATTTTGTGTCATTGGTTGAACATTTAGGTCATTTTCATCCTCCCTACGCTTATTCTAATCCAATTAGGGTTTTTAACCACTCTTGTGCATCCAATATGTGTTTTTGTGTCATTGGTTGAACATATAGGTCATTTTGGTCCTCCCTAGGCTTATTCGAATCCAATTAGGGTTTTTAACCAACATTGTGCATCCAATATGTGAGTTTGTGTCATTTTGTGTTATTGGTTGAACATTTAGGTCATTTTCGTCCTCCCTAGGCTTATTCTAATCCAATAAGGGTTTATATCCAATCTTGTGCATCCAATATGTGATTTTGTGTCATTGGTTGAACATTTAGGTCATTTTCGTCCTCCCTAGGCTTATTCTAATCCAATTAGGGTTTTTAACCAATCTTGTGCATCCTATATGTGATTTTGTGTCATTGGTTGAACATTTAGGTCATTTTCGTCCTCCCTAGGCTTATTCTAATCCAATTAGGATTTTTAAACAATCTTGTGCATCCAATATGTGATTTTGTGTCATTTTGTGTCATTGGTTGAACATTTAGGTCATTTTCGTCCTCCCTAGGCTTATTGTAATCCAATTAGGGTTTTTAACCAATCTTGTGCATCCAATATGTGATTTTGTGTCATTTTGTGTCATTGGTTGAACATTTAGGTCATTTTCGTCCTCCCTAGGCTTATTCTAATCCAATAAGGGTTTTTAACCAATCTTGTGTATCCAATATGTGTTTTGTGTCATTGGTTGAACATTTAGGTCATTTTCTTCCTCCCTAGGCTTATTCTAATCCAATTACGGTTTTTAACCAATCTTGTGCATCCTATATGTGATTTTGTGTCATTGGTTGAACATTTAGGTCATTTTCGTCCTCCCTAGGCTTATTCTAATCCAATTAGGGTTTTTAACCAAGATTGTGCATCCAATATGTGAGTTTGTGTCATTTTGTGTCATTGGTTGAACATTTAGGTCATTTTCGTCCTCCCTAGGCTTATTCTAATCCAATAAGGGTTTATAACCAATCTTGTGCATCCAATATGTGATTTTGTGTCATTGGTTGAACATTTAGGTCATTTTCTTCCTTCCTAGGCTAATTGTAATCCAATTAGGGTTTTTAATTAATCATGTGCATCCAATATGTGATTTTGTGTCATTTTATGTCATTGGTTGAACATTTAGGTCATTTTCGTCCTCCCTAGGCTTATTGTAATCCAATTAGG
>JBBPBQ010000008.1:6490167-6513502 GCA_037974755.1 Cicer yamashitae | reverse complement strand
ATCCAATATGTGATTTTGTGTCATTGGTTGAACATTTAGGTCATTTTCTTCCTTCCTAGGCTAATTGTAATCCAATTAGGGTTTTTAATTAATCATGTGCATCCAATATGTGATTTTGTGTCATTTTATGTCATTGGTTGAACATTTAGGTCATTTTCGTCCTCCCTAGGCTTATTGTAATCCAATTAGGATTTTTAACCAATCTTGTGCATCCAATATGTGATTTTGTGTCATTTTGTGTCATTGGTTGAACATTTAGGTCATTTTCGTCCTCCCTAGGCTTATTCTAATCCAAATAAGGTTTTTAACCATGCTTGTGTATCCAATATGTGATTTTGTGTCATTGGTTGAACATTTAGGTCATTTTGGTCCTCCCTAGGCTTATTCTAATCCAATTAGGGTTTTTAACCAATCTTATGCATCCAATATGTGATTTTGTGTCATTTTGTGTCATTGGTTGAACATTTAGGTCGTTTTCGTCCTCCCTAGGCTTATTGTAATCCAATTAGGGTTTTTAACCAATCTTGTGCATCCAATATGTGATTTTGTGTCATTTTGTGTCATTGGTTGAACATTTAGGTCATTTTCGTCCTCCCTAGGCTTATTCTAATCTAATTAGGGTTTTTAACCAATCTTGTGCATCTAATATGTGATTTTGTGTCATTTTGTGTCATTGGTTGAAAATTTCGGTCATTTTCGTCATCCCTTGGCTTATTCTAATCCAATTAGGGTTTTTAACCAACATTGTGCATCCAATATGTGAGTTTGTGTCATTTTGTGTCATTGGTTGAACATTTAGGTCATTTTCGTCCTCCCTAGGCTTATTCTAATCCAATAAGGGTTTATATCCAATCTTGTGCATCCAATATGTGATTTTGTGTCATTGGTTGAACATTTAGGTCATTTTCGTCCTCCCTAGGCTTATTCTAATCCAATTAGGGTTTTTAACCAATCTTGTGCATCCTATATGTGATTTTGTGTCATTGGTTGAACATTTAGGTCATTTTCGTCCTCCCTAGGCTTATTCTAATCCAATTAGGATTTTTAAACAATCTTGTGCATCCAATATGTGATTTTGTGTCATTTTGTGTCATTGGTTGAACATTTAGGTCATTTTCGTCCTCCCTAGGCTTATTCTAATCCAATTAGGGTTTTTAACCAATCTTGTGCATCCAATATGTGATTTTGTGTCATTGGTTGAACATTTAGGTCATTTTTGTCCTCCCTAGGCTTATTCTAATCCAATTAGGGTTTTTAACCAATCTTGTGCATCCAATATGTGATTTTGTGTCATTTTGTGTCATTGGTTGAACATTTAGGTCATTTTCGTCCTTGCTAGGCTTATTCTAATCCAATTAGGGTTTTTAACCAATCTTGTGCATCCAATATGTGATTTTGTGTCATTGGTTGAACATTTAGGTCATTTTCGTCCTCCCTAGGCTTATTCTAATCCAATTAGGGTTTTTAACCAATCTTGTGCATCCAATATGTGATTTTGTGTCATTTTGTGTCATTGGTTGAATATTAAGTTCATTTTCGTCCTCGCTAGGCTTATTCTAATCCAATTAGGGTTTTTAACAAATCTTGTGCATATAATAAGTGATTTTGTGTCATTGGTAATCCAATTTGGTCATTTTCGTCCTCGCTAGGCTTATTCTAATCCAATTAGGGTTTTTAACCAATCTTGTGCATCCAATATGTGATTTTGTGTCATTTTGTGTCATTGGTTGAACATTTAGGTCATTTTCGTCCTCCCTAGGCTTATTCTAATCCAATTAGGGTTTTTAACCAATCTTGTGCATCCAATATGTGATTTTGTGTCATTGGTCTAACATTTAGGTCATTTTCGTCCTCCCTAGGCTTATTCTAATCCAATAAGGGTTTTTAACCAATCTTGTGCATCCAATATGTGATTTTGTGTCATTTTGTGTCATTGGTTGAACATTTAGGTCATTTTCGTCCTCCCTAGGCTTATTCTAATCCAATTAGGGTTTTTAACCAATCTTGTGCATCCAATATGTGATTTTGTGTCATTTTGTGTCATTGGTTGAACATTTAGGTCATTTTCGTCCTCCCTAGGCTTATTCTAATCCAATTACGGTATTTAACCAATCTTGTGCATCCAATATGTGATTTTGTGTCGTTTTGTGACATTGATTGAACATTTAGGTCATTTTCGTCCTCCCTAGGCTTATTCTAATCCAATTAGGGTTTTTAAGCAATCTTGTGCATCCAACATGTGATTTTGTGTCATTTTGTGTCATTGGTTGAACATTTAGGTCATTTTCGTCCTCCCTAGGCTTATTCTAATCCAATTAGGGTTTTTAACCAATCTTGTGCATCCAATATGTGATTTTGTCTCATTTTGTGTCATTGGTTGAACATTTAGGTCATTTTCTTCCTCCCTTTGCTTATTCTAATCCAATTAGGGTTTTTAAGCAATTTTGTGCATCCAATATGTGATTTTGTGTCATTTTGTGTCATTGGTTGAACATTTAGGTCATTTTCGTCCTCCCTAGGCTTATTCTAATCCAATTAGGGTTTTTAACCAATCTTGTGCATCCAATATGTGATTTTGTGTCATTTTGTGTCATTGGTTGAACATTTAGGTCATTTTCGTCCTCCCTAGGCTTATTCTAATCCAATTAGGGTTTTTAACCAATCTTGTGCATCCAATATGTGATTTTGTGTCATTTTGTGTCATTGGTTGAACATTTGGGTCATTTTCGTCCTCCCTCGGCTTATTCTAATCCAATTAGGGTTTTTAACCAATCTTGTGCATCCAATATGTGATTTTGTGTCATTTTGTGTCATTGGTTGAACATTTAGGTCATTTTCGTCCTCCCTAGGCTTATTCTAATCCAATTAGGGTTTTTAACCAATCTTGTGCATCCAATATGTGATTTTGTGCCATTGGTTGAACATTTAGGTCATTTTGGTCCTCCCTAGGCTTATTCTAATCCAATTAGGGTTTTTAACCAATCTTATGCATCCAATATGCAATTTTGTGTCATTTTGTGTCATTGGTTGAACATTTAGGTCATTTTCGTCCTCCCAAGGCTTATTCTAATCCAATTAGGATTTTTAAACAATCTTGTGCATCCAATATGTGATTTTGTGTCATTTTGTGTCATTGGTTGAACATTTAGGTCATTTTCGTCCTCCCTAGGCTTATTGTAATCTAATTAGGGTTTTTAACCAATCTTGTGCATAGAATATGTGATTTTGTGTCATTTTGTGTCATTGGTTGAACACTTTGGTCATCTTCGTCCTCCCTAGACTTATTCTAATCCGATTAGGGTTTTTAACCAATCTTGTGCATCCAATATGTGTTTTTGTGTCATTGGTTGAACATATAGGTCATTTTCGTCCTCCCTAGGCTTATTCTAATCCAATTAGGGTTTCTAACCAATCTTGTGCATCCAATATGTGATTTTGTGTCATTTTGTGTCATTGGTTGAACATTTAGGTCATTTTCGTCCTCCCTAGGCTTATTCTAATCTAATTAGGGTTTTTAACCAATCTTGTGCATCTAATATGTGATTTTGTGTCATTTTGTGTCATTTGTTGAAAATTTCGGTCATTTTCGTCATCCCTTGGCTTATTCTAATCCAATTAGGGTTTTTAACCAACATTGTGCATCCAATATGTGAGTTTGTGTCATTTTGTGTCATTGGTTGAACATTTAGGTCATTTTCGTCCTCCCTAGGCTTATTCTAATCCAATAAGGGTTTTTAACGAATCTTGTGCATCCAATATGTGATGTTGTGTAATTGGTAGAACATTTAGGTCATTTTCTTCCTCCCTAGGCTTATTCTAATCCAATTAGGGTTTTTAACCAATCATGTGCATCCAATATGTGATTTTGTGTCATTGGTTGAACATTTAGGTCATTTTCGTCCTCCCTAGGCTTATTCTAATCCAATTAGGGTTTTTAACCAATCTTGTGCATCCAATATGTAATTTTGTGTCATTGGTTGCACATTTAGGTCATTTTCGTCCTCCCTAGGCTTATTCTAATCCAATTAGGGTTTTTAACCAATCTTGTGCATCCAATATGTGATTTTGTGTCATTGGTTGAACATTTAGGTCATTTTCGTCCTCCCTAGGCTTATTCTAATCCAATTAGGGTTTTTAACCAATCTTGTGCATCCAATATGTGATTTTGTGTCATTTTATGTCATTGGTTGAACATTTAGGTCATTTTCGTCCTCCCTAGGCTTATTCTAATCCAATTAGGGTTTGTAACCAATCTTGTGCATCCTATATGTGATTTTGTGTCATTGGTTGAACATTTAGGTCATTTTGGTCCTCCCTAGGCTTATTCTAATCCAATTAGGGTTTTTAACCAATCATGTGCATCCAATATGTGATTTTGTGTCATTTTGTGTCATTGGTTGAACATTTAGGTCATTTTCGTCCTCCCTAGGCTTATTCTAATCCAATTAGGGTTTTTAACCAATCTTGTGCATCCAACATGTGATTATGTGTCATTTTGTGTCATTGGTTGAACATTTAGGTCATTTTCGTCCTCCCTAGGCTTATTCTAATCCAATTAGGGTTTTTAACCAATCTTGTGCATCCAATATGTGATTTTGTGTCATTGGTTGAATATTTAGGTAATTTTCGTCCTCCTTAGGCTTATTCTAATCCAATTAGGGTTTTTAACCAATCTTGTGCATCCAATATGTGATTTTGTGTCATTGGTTGAACATTTAGGTCATTTTCGTCCTCCCTAGGCTTATTCTAATCCAATTAGGGTTTTTAACCAATCTTGTGCATCCAGTATGTGATTTTATGTCATTTTGTGTCATCGATTGAACATTTAGGTCATTTTCGTCCTCTCTAGGCTTATTCTAATCCAATTAGGGTTTTTAACCAATCTTGTGCATCCAATATGTGATTTTGTGTCATTGGTTGAATATTTAGGTCATTTTTGTCCTCCCTAGGCTTATTCTAATCCAATTAGGGTTTTTGACCAATCTTGTGCATCCAATATGTGATTTTGTGTCATTTTGTGTCGTTGGTTGAACATATAGATCATTTTCGTCCTCCATAGGCTTATTCTAATCCAATTAGGGTTTTTAACCAATCTTGTGCATCCAATATGTGATTTTGTGTCATTGGTTGAACATTTAGGTCATTTTCGTCCTCCCTAGGCTTATTCTAATCCAATTAGGGTTTTTAACCAATCTTGTGCATCCAAATGTGATTTTGTGTCATTTTGTGTCATTGGTTGAACATTTAGGTCATTTTCATCCTCCCTAGGCTTATTCTAATCCAATTAGGGTTTTTAACCAATCTTGTGCATCCAATATGTGATTTTGTGTCATTTTGTGTAATTGGTTGAACATTTAGGTCATTTTCATCCTCCCTAGGCTTATTCTAATCCAATAAGGGTTTTTAACCAATCTTGTGCATCCAATATGTGATTTTGTGTCATTGGTTGAACATTTAGGTCATTTTCTTCCTCCCTAGGCTTATTCTAATCCAATTAGGGTTTTTAACCAATCATGTGCATCCAATATGTGATTTTGTGTCATTTTGTGTCATTGGTTGAACATTTAGGTCATTTTCATCCTCCCTCGGCTTATTGTAATCCAATTAGGGTTTTTAACCAATCTTGTGCATCCAATATGTGATTTTGTGTCATTTTGTGTCATTGGTTGAACATTTAGGTCATTTTCATCCTCCCTAGGCTTATTCTAATCCAATTAGGGTTTTTAACCAATCTTGTGCATCCAATATGTGATTTTGTGTCATTTTGTGTCATTGGTTGAACATTTAGGTCATTTTCGTCCTCCACAAGCTTATTCTAATCCAATTAGGGTTTTAACCAATCTTGTGCATCCAATATGTCATTTTGTGTCATTGGTTGAACATTTAGGTCATTTTCGCCCTCCCTAAGCTAATTCTAATCCAATTAGGGTTTTTAACCAATCTTGTGCATCCAATATGTGATTTTGTGTCATTGGTTGAACATTTAGGTCATTTTCGTCCTCCCTAGGCTTATTCTAATCCAATTAGGGTTTTTAACCAATCTTGTGCATCCAATATGTGATTTTATGCCATTTTGTGTCATTGATTGAACATTTAGGTCATTTTCTTCCTCCCTAGACTTATTGTAATCCAATTAGCGTTTTTAACCAATCTTTTGCATCCAATATGTGATTGTGCCATTGGTTGAACATTTGGGTCATTTTCGTCCTCCCTAGGCTTATTCTAATCCAATTAGGGTTTTTAACCAATCTTATGCATCCAATATGTGATTTTGTGTCATTTTGTGTCATTGGTTGAACATTTAGGTCATTTTCGTCCTCCCTAGGCTTATTCTAATCCAATTAGGGTTTTTAACCAATCTTGTGCATCCAACATGTGATTTTGTGTCATTGGTTGAACATTTAGGTCATTTTCGTCCTCCCTAGACTTATTCTAATCCAATTAGGGTTTTTAACCAATCTTGTGCATCCAATATGTGATTTTTTGCCATTTTGTGTCATTGGTTGAACATTTAGGTCATTTTCGTCCTCCCTAGGCTTATTCTAATCCAATTAGGGTTTTTAACCAATCTTGTGCATCCAATATGTGATTTTGTGTCATTTTGTGTCATTGGTTGAACATTTAGGTCATTTTCGTCCTCCCTAGGCTTATTCTAATCCAATTAGGGTTTTTAACCAATCTTGTGCATCCAATATGTGATTTTGTGTCATTGGTTGAACATTTGGGTCATTTTCGTCCTCGCTAGACTTATTCTAATCCAATTAGGGTTTTTAACCAATCTTGTGCATCCAATATGTGATTTTGTGTCATTTTGTGTCATTGGTTGAACATTTAGGTCATTTTCGTCCTCCCTAGGCTTATTCTAATCCAATAAGGGTTTTTAACCAATCTTGTGCATCCAATATGTGATTTTGTGTCATTATGTGTCATTGGTTGAACATTTAGGTCATTTTCGTCCTCCCTAGGCTTATTCTAATCCAATTAGGGTTTTTAATCAATCTTGTGCATCCAATATGTGATTTTGTGTCATTTTGTGTCATTGGTTGAACATCTAGGTCATTTTCGTCCTCGCTAGGCTTATTCTAATCCAATTAGGGTTTTTAACCAATCTTGTGCATCCAATATGTGATTTTGTGTCATTTTGTGTCATTGGTTGAACATTTAGGTCATTTTCATCCTCCCTAGGCTTATTCTAATCCAATTAGGGTTTTTAACCAATCTTGTGCATCCAATATGTGATTTTGTGTCATTGGTTGAACATTTTTGTCATTTTCGTCCTCCCTAGGCTTATTCTAATCCAATTAGGGTTTGTAACCAATCTTCTGCATCCAATATGTGATTTTATGTCATTGGTTGAACATTTAAGTCATTTTCGTCCTCCCTAGGCTTATTCTAATCCAATTATGTGATTTTGTGTCATTTTGTGTCATTGGTTGAACATTTAGGTCATTTTCGTCCTCCCTAGGCTTATTCTAATCCAATTAGGGTTTTTAACCAATCTTGTGCATCCAATATGTGATTTTGTGTCATTTTATGTCATTGGTTGAACATTTAGGTCATTTTCATCCTCCCTAGGCTTATTCTAATCCAATTAGGGTTTTTAACCAATCATGTGCATCCAATATGTGATTTTGTGTCATTTTGTGTCATTGGTTGAACATTTAGGTCATTTTCGTCCTCCCTAGGCTTATTCTAATCCAATTAGGGTTTTTAACCAATCTTGTGCATCTAATATGTGATTTTATGTCATTTTGTGTCATTGGTTGAACATTTAGGTCATTTTCGTCCTCCCTAGGCTTATTCTAATCCAATTAGGGTTTTTAACCAATCTTGTGCATCCAATATGTGATTTTGTGTCATTTTATGTCATTGGTTGAACATTTAGGTCATTTTCTTTCTCGCTAGGCTTATTCTAATCCAATTATGGTTTTTAAGCAATCTTGTGCATCCAATGTGTGATTTTGTGTCATTTTTTGTCATTGGTTGAACATTTAGGTCATTTTCGTCCTCCCTAGGCTTATTCTAATCCAATTAGGGTTTTTAACCAATCTTGTGCATCCAATATGTGATTTTGTGTCATTTTGTGTCATTGGTTGAACATTTAGGTCATTTTCGTCCTCCCTAGGCTTATTCTAATCCAATTAGGGTTTATAACCAATCTTGTGCATCCAATATGTCATTTTGTGTCATTGGTTGAACATTTGGGTCATTTTCGTCCTCCCTAGGCTTATTCTAATTTATTTAGGGTTTTTAACCAATCTTGTGCATCCAATATGTGATTTTGTGTCATTTTGTGTCATTGGTTGAACATTTAGGTCATTTTCATCCTCCCTAGGCTTATTCTAATCCAATTAGGGTTTTTAACCAATCTTGTGCATCCAATATGTGATTTTGTGTCATTTTGTGTCATTGGTTGAACATATCGGTCATTTTCGTCCTCCCTAGGCTTATTCTAATCCAATTAGAGTTTTTAACCAATCTTGTGCATCCAATATGTGATTTTGTGTCATTGGTTGAACATTTAGGTCATTTTCGTCCTCCCTAGGCTTATTCTAATCCAATTAGGGTTTTTAACCAATCTTGTGCATCCAATATGTGATTTTGTGTCATTGGTTGAACATTTAGGTCATTTTCGTCCTCCCTAGGCTTATTCTAATCCAATTAGGGTTTTTAACCAATCTTGTGCATCCAATATGTGATTTTTTGTCATTGGTTAAATATTTAGGTCATTTTTGTCCTCCCTAGGCTTATTCTAATCCAATTAGGGTTTTTAACCAATCTTGTGCATCCAATATGTGATTTTGTGTCATTTTGTGTCATTTGTTGAACATTTAGGTCATTTTCGTCCTCCCTAGGCTTATTCTAACCCAATTAGGGTTTTTAACCAATCTTGTGCATCCAATATGTGATTTTGTGTCATTTTGTGTCATTGGTTGAACATATAGGTCATTTTCGTCCTCCCTAGGCTTATTCTAATCCAATTAGGGTTTTTAACCAATCTTGTACATCCAATATGTGATTTTGTGTCATTTTGTGTCATTGGTTGAACATTTAGGTCATTTTCGTCCTCCCTAGGCTTATTCTAATGCAATTATGGTTTTTAACCAATCTTGTGCATCCAATATGTGATTTTGTGTCATTTTGTGTTATTGGTTGAACATTTAGGTCATTTTCGTCCTCCCTAGGCTTATTCTAATCCAATTAGGGTTTTTAACCAATCTTGTGCAACCAATATGTGATTTTGTGTCATTTTGTGTCATTGGTTGAACATTTAGGTCATTTTCGTCATCCATAGGCTTATTCTAATCCAATTAGGGTTTTTCACCAATCTTTTGCATCCAATATGTGATTTTGTGTCATTTTGTGTCATTGGTTGAACATTTAGGTCATTTTCATCCTCCCTAGGCTTATTCTAATCCAATTAGGGTTTTTAACCAATCTTGTGCATCCAATATGTGATTTTGTGTCATTGGTTGAACATTTAGGTCATTTTCGTCCTCCCTAGGCTTATTCTAATCCAATTAGGGTTTTTAACCAATCTTGTGCATCTAATAAATGATTTTGTGTCATTGGTTGAACATTTAGGTCATTTTCGTCCTCCCTAGGCTTATTCTAATCCAATTACGGTTTTTAACCAATCTTGTGCATCCAATATGTGATTTTGTGTCATTTTGTGTCATTGGTTGAACATTTTTGTCATTTTCGTCCTCCCTAGGCTTATTCTAATCCAATTAGGGTTTTTAACCAATCTTCTGCATCCAATATGTGATTTTATGTCATTGGTTGAACATTTAGGTCATTTTCGTCCTCCCTAGGCTTATTCTAATCCAATTATGTGATTTTGTGTCATTTTGTGTCATTGGTTGAACATTTAGGTCATTTTCGTCCTCCCTAGGCTTATTCTAATCCAATTAGGGTTTTTAACCAATCTTGTGCATCCAATATGTGATTTTGTGTCATTGGTTGAACATTTAGGTCATTTTCGTCCTCCCTAGGCTTATTCTAATCCAATTATGGTTTTTAACCAATCTTGTGCATCCAATATGTGATTTTGTGTCATTGGTTGAACATTTAGGTCATTTTCGTCCTCCCTAGGCTTATTCCAATCCAATTAGGGTTTTTAACCAATCTTGTGCATCCGATATGTGATTTTGTGTCATTTATTGTCATTGGTTGAACATTTAGGTCATTTTCGTCCTCCCTAGGCTTATTCTAATACAATTAGGGTTTTTAACCAACATTGTGCATCAATTATGTGATTTTGTGTCATTTTGTGTCATTGGTTGAACATTTAGGTCATTTTCGTCCTCCCTAGGCTTATTCTAATCCAATTAGGGTTTTTAACCAGTCTTGTGCATCCAATATGTGATTCTGTGTCATTGGTTGAACATTTAGGTCATTTTCTTCCTCCCTAGGCTTATTCTAATCCAATTAGGGTTTTTAACCAATCATGTGCATCCAATATGTGATTTTGTGTCATTTTGCGTCATTGGTTGAACATTTAGGTCATTTTCGTCCTCCCTAGGTTTATTGTAAACCAATTAGGGTTTTTAACCAATCTTGTGCATCCAATATGTGATTTTGTGTCATTTTGTGTCATTGGTTGAACATTTAGGTCATTTTCGTCGTCCCTAGGCTTATTCTAATCCAATTAGGGTTTTTAACCAATCTTGTGCATCCAATATGTGATTTTGTGTCATTTTATGTCATTGGTTGAACATTTAGGTCATTTTCATCTTCCCTAGGCTTATTCTAATCCAATTAGGGTTTTTAACCAATCTTGTGCATCCAATATGTGTTTTTGTGTCATTGGTTGAACATATAGGTCATTTTCGTCCTCCCTAGGCTTATTCTAATCCAATTAGGGTTTCTAACCAATCTTGTGCATCCATTATGTGATTTTTTGTCATTTTGTGTCATTTTGTGTCATTGGTTGAACAATTAGGTCATTTTCGTCCTCCCTAGGCTTATTCTAATCCAATTAGGGTTTTTAACCAATCTTGGGCATCCAATATGTGATTTTGTGTCATTTTATGTCATTGGTTGAACATTTATGTCATTTTCATCCTCCCTAGGTTATTCTAATCCAATTAGGGTTTTTAACCAATCTTGTGCATCCAATATGTGTTTTTGTGTCATTGGTTGAACATATAGGTCATTTTCGTCCTCCCTAGGCTTATTCTAATCCAATTAGGGTTTCTAACCAATCTTGTGCATCCAATATGTGATTTTGTGTCATTTTGTGTCATTGCTTGAACATTTAGGTCATTTTCGTCCTCCCTAGGCTTATTCTAATCCAATTAGGGTTTTTAACCAATCTTGTGCATCCAATATGTGTTTTTGTGTCATTGGTTGAACATATAGGTCATTTTCGTCCTCCCTAGGCTTATTCTAATCCAATTAGGGTTTCTAACCAATCTTGTGCATCCAATATGTGATTTTGTGTCATTTTGTGTCATTGGTTGAACATTTAGGTCATTTTCGTCCTCCCTAGGCTTATTCTAATCTAATTAGGGTTTTTAACCAATCTTGTGCATCCAATATGTGAGTTTGTGTCATTTTGTGTCATTGGTTGAACATTTAGGTCATTTTCGTCCTCCCTAGGCTTATTGTAATCCAATTAGGGTTTTTAACCAATCTTGTGCATCCAATATGTGATTTTGTGTCATTTTGTGTCATTGGTTGAACATTTTGGTCATCTTCGTCCTCCCTAGGCTTATTCTAATCCAATTAGGGTTTTTAACCAATCTTGTGCATCCAATATGTGTTTTTGTGTCATTGGTTGAACATATAGGTCATTTTCGTCCTCCCTAGGCTTATTCTAATCCAATTAGGGTTTCTAACCAATCTTGTGCATCCAATAAGTGATTTTGTGTCATTTTGTGTCATTGGTTGAACATTTAGATCATTTTCGTCCTCCCTAGGCTTATTCTAGTCCAATTAGGGTTTTTAACCAATCTTGTGCATCCAATATGTGATTTGGTGTCATTTTATGTCATTGGTTGAACATTTAGGTCATTTTCATCCTCCCTAGGCTTATTCTAATCCAATTAGTGTTTTTAACCAATCTTGTGCATCCAATATGTGATTTTGTGTCATTTTTTGTCATTGGTTGAACATTTAGGTCATTTTCGTCCTCCCTAGGCTTATTCTAATCCAATTAGGGTTTTTAACCAATCTTGTGCATCCAATATGTGATTTTGTGTCATTTTGTGTCATTGGTTGAACATTTAGGTCATTTTCGTCATCCCTAGGCTTATTCTAATCCAATTAGGGTTTTTAACCAACATTGTGCATCCAATATGTGAGTTTGTGTCATTTTGTGTCATTGGGTTAACATTTAGGTCATTTTGGTCATCCCTAGGCTTATTCTAATCCAATAACGGTTTTTAACCAATCTTGTGCATCCAATATGTGATTTTGTGTCATTGGTTGAACATTTAGGTCTTTTTCGTCCTCCCTAGGCTTATTCTAATCCAATTATGGTTTTTAACCAACATTGTGCATCCAATATGTGAGTTTGTGTCATTTTGTGTCATTGGTTGAACATTTAGGTCATTTTCGTCCTCCCTAAGCTTATTCTAATCCAATAAGGGTTTATAACCAATCTTGTGCATCCAATATGTGATTTTGTGTCATTGGTTGAACATTTAGGTCATTTTGGTCCTCCCTAGGCTAATTGTAATCCAATTAGGGTTTTTAATTAATCATGTGCATCCAATATGTGATTTTGTGTCATTTTATGTCATTGGTTGAACATTTAGGTCATTTTCGTCCTCCCTAGGCTTATTGTAATCCAATTAGGGTTTTTAACCAATCTTGTGCATCCAATATGTGATTTTGTGTCATTTTGTGTCATTGGTTGAACATTTAGGTCATTTTCGTCCTCCCTAGGCTTATTCTAATCCAATTAGGGTTTTTAACCAATCTTGTGCATCCAATATGTGATTTTGTGTCATTGGTTGAACATTTAGGTCATTTTCGTCTTCCCCAGGCTTATTCTAATCCAACTAGGGTTTTTTACCAATCTTGGGCATCCAATATGTGATTTTGTGTCCTTTTGTGTCATTGGTTGAACATTTAGGTCATTTTCGTCCTCCCTAGGCTTATTCTAATCCAATTAGGTTTTTTAACCAATCTTGTGCATCCAATATGTGATTTTGTGTCATTGGTTGAACATTTAGGTCATTTTCGTCCTCCCTAGGCTTATTCTAATCCACTTAGGGTTTTTAACCAATCTTGTGAATCCAATATGTGATTTTGTGTCATTTTGTGTCAACGGTTGAACATTTACGTCATTTTCGTCCTCCCTAGGCTTATTCTAATCCAATTAGGGTTTTTAACCAATCTTGTGCATCCAATATGTGATTTTGTGTCATTTTGTGTCATTGGTTGAACATTTAGGTCATTTTCGTCCTCCCTAGGCTTATTCTAATCCAATTAGGGTTTTTAACCAATCTTGTGCATCCAATATGTGATTTTGTGTCATTGGTTTAACATTTATGTCATTTTCGTCCTCCCTAGGCTTATTCTAATCCAATTAGGGTTTTTAACCAATCTTGTGCATCCAATATGTGATTTTGTGTCATTTTGTGTCATTGGTTGAACATTTAGGTCATTTTCGTCCTCCCTAGGCTTATTGTAATCCAATTAGGGTTTTTAACCAATGTTGTGCATCCAATATGTGATTTTGGGTCATTTTGTGTCACTGGTTGAACATTTAGGTCATTTTCGTCCTCCCTAGGCTTATTCTAATCCAATTAGGGTTTTTAACCAATCTTGTGCATCCAATATGTCATTTTGTGTCATTGGTTGAACATTTAGGTCATTTTCGTCCTCCCTAGGCTTATTCTAGTCAATTTAGGGTTTTTAACCAATCTTGTGCATCCAATATGTGATTTTGTGTCATTTTGTGTCATTGGTTGAACATTTAGGTCATTTTCGTCCTCCCTAGGCTTATTCTAATCCAATTAGGGTTTTTAGGCAATCTTGTGCATCCAACATGTGATTTTGTGTCATTTTGTGTCATTGGTTGAACATTTAGGTCATTTTCGTCCTCCCTAGGCTTATTCTAATCCAATTACGGTTTTTAACCAATCTTGTGCATCCAATATGTGATTTTGTGTCATTTTTTGTCATTGGTTGAACATTTAGGTCATTTTCGTCCTCCCTAGGCTAATTCTAATCCAATTAGGGTTTTTAACCAATCTTGTGCATCCAATATGTGATTTTGTGTCATTTTTTGTCATTGGTTGAACATTTAGGTCATTTTCGTCCTCGGTAGGCTAATTCTAATCCAATTAGGGTTTTTAACCAATCTTGTGCATCCAATATGTGATTTTGTGTCATTTTGTGTCATTGGTTGAACATTTAGGTCATTTTCGTCCTCCCTAGGCTTATTCTAATCCAATTAGGGTTTTTAACCAATCTTGTGCATCCAATATGTGATTTTGTGTCATTTTGTGTCATAGGTTGAACATTGAGGTCATTTTCGTCCTCCCAAGGCTTATTCTAATCCAATTAGGGTTTTTAACCAATCTTGTGCATCCAATATGTGATTTTGTGTCATTTTGTGTCGTTGGTTGAACATTTAGGTCATATTCGTCCTCCCTAGGCTTATTCTAATCCAATTAGGGTTTTTAACCGATCTTGTGCATCCAATATGTGATTTTGTGTCATTTTGTGTCATTAGTTGAACATTTAGGTCATTTTCGTCCTCCCTAGGCTTATTCTAATCCAATTAGGGTTTTTAACCAATCTTGTGCATCCAATATGTGATTTTGTGTAATTTTGTGTCATTGGTTGAACATTTAGGTCATTTTCGTCCTCCCTAGGCTTATTGTAATCCAATTAGGGTTTTTAACCAATCTTGTGCATCCAATATGTGATTTTGTGTCATTTTGTGTCATTGGTTGAACATTTAGGTCATTTTCGTCCTCCCTAGGCTTATTCTCATCCAATTAGGGTTTTTAACCAATCTTGTGCATCCAATATGTGATTTTGCGTCATTTTGTGTCATTGGTAGAACATTTAGGTCATTTTCGTCCTCCCTAGGCTTATTCTAATCCAATTAGGGTTTTTAACCAATCTTGTGCATCCAATATGTGATTTTGTGCTATTTTGTGTCATTGGTTGAACATTATTTCATTTTCGTCCTCCCTAAGCTTATTCTTATCCAATTAGGGTTTTTAACCAATCTTGTGAATCCAATATGTGATTTTGTGTCATTTTTTGTCATTTGTGTCATTGGTTGAACGTTTAGGTCATCTTCGTCCTCCCTAGGCTTATTCTAATCCAATTAGGGTTTTTAACCAATCTTGTGCATCCAATATGTGATTTTGTGTCATTTTGTGTCATTGGTTGAACATTTAGGTCATTTTCGTCCTCCCTAGGCTTATTCTAATCCAATTAGGGTTTTTAACCAATCTTATGCATCAAATATGTGATTTTGTGTCATTGGTTGAACGTTTAGGTCATTTTCTTCCTCCCTAGGCTTATTCAAATCCAATTAGGGTTTTTAACCAATCTTGTGCTTCAAATATGTGATTTTGTGTCATTGGTTGAACGTTTAGGTCATTTTCGTCCTCCCTAGGCTTATTATAATCCAATTAGGGTTTTTAACCAATCTTGTGCATCCAATATGTGATTTTGTGTCATTTTGTGTCATTGGTTGAACATTTAGGTCATTTTCATCCTCCCTAGGCTTATTCTAATCCAATTAGGGTTTTTAACCAATCTTGTGCATCCAATATGTGATTTTGTGTCATTTTGTGTCATTGGTTGAACATTTAGGTCATTTTCGTCCTCCACAAGCTTATTCTAATCCAATTAGGGTTTTAACCAATCTTGTGCATCCAATATGTCATTTTGTGTCATTGGTTGAACATTTAGGTCATTTTCGCCCTCCCTAAGCTAATTCTAATCCAATTAGGGTTTTTAACCAATCTTGTGCATCCAATATGTGATTTTGTGTCAATGGTTCAACATTTAGGTCATTTTCGTCCTCCCTAGGCTTATTCTAATCCAATTAGGGTTTTTAACCAATCTTGTGCATCCAATATGTGATTTTGTGTCATTTTGTGTCATTGGTTGAACATTTAGGTCATTTTCGTCCTCCCTAGGCTTATTCTAATCCAATTAGGGTTTTTAACCAATCTTGTGCATCCAATATGTGATTTTGTGTCATTTTGTGTTATTGGTTGAACATTTAGGTCATTTTCGTCCTCCCTAGGCTTATTCTAATCACATTAGGGTTTTTAACCAATCTTGTGCATCCAATATGTGATTTTATGCCATTTTGTGTCATTGGTTGAACATTTAGGTCATTTTCTTCCTCCCTAGACTTATTCTAATCCAATTAGCGTTTTTAACCAATCTTGTGCATCCAATATGTGATTGTGTCATTGGTTGAACATTTAGGTCATTTTCGTCCTCCCTAGGCTTATTCTAATCCAATTAGGGTTTTTAACCAATCTTATGCATCCAATATGTGATTTTGTGTCATTGGTTGAACATTTAGGTCATTTTCGTCCTCCCTAGGCTTATTCTAATCCAATTAGGGTTTTTAACTAATCTTGTGCATCCAATATGTGATTTTGTGTCATTGGTTGAACATTTAGGTCATTTTCATCCTCCCTAGGCTTATTCTAATCCAATTAGGGTTTTTAACCAATCTTGTGCATCCAATATGTGATTTTGTGTCATTTTGTGTCATTGGTTGAACATTTAGGTCATTTTCGTCCTCCTAGGCTTATTCTAATCCAATTAGGGTTTTTAACCAATCTTGTGCATCCAATATGTGATTTTGTGTCATTTTGTGTCATTGGTTAAACATTTAGGTCATTTTCGTCCTCCCAAGGCTTATTCTAATCCAATTAGGGTTTTTAACCAATCTTGTGCATCCAATATGTGATTTTGTGTCATTTTGTGTCATTTGTAATCCAATTAGGTCATTTTCGTCCTCCCTAGGCTTATTCTAATCCAATTAGGGTTTTTAACCAATCTTCTGCATCCAATATGTGATTTTGTGTCATTTTGTGTCATTGGTTGAACATTTAGGTCATTTTCATCCTCCCTAGGCTTATTCTAATCCAATTAGGGTTTTTAACCAATCTTGTGCATCCAATATGTGATTTTGTGTCATTTTGTGTCATTGGTTGAACATTTAGGTCATCTTCGTCCTCCCTAGGCTTATTCTAATCCAATTAGGGTTTTTACCCAATCTAGTGCATCCAATATGTGATTTTGTGTCATTGGTTGAACATTTAGGTCATTTTCGTCCTCCCTAGGCTTATTCTAATCCAATTAGGGTTTTTAACCAATCTTGTGCATCCAATATGTGATTTTTTGTCATTGGTTGAATATTTAGGTCATTTTTGTTCTCCCTAGGCTTATTCTAATCCAATTAGGGTTTTTAACCAATCTTGTGCATCCAATATGTGATTTTGTGTCATTTTGTGTCATTGGTTGAACATTTAGGTCATTTTCGTCCTCCCTAGGCTTATTCTAATCCAATTAGGGTTTTTAACCAATCTTGTGCATCCAATATGTGATTTTGTGTCATTGGTTGAACATTTAGGTCATTTTCGTCCTCCCTAGGCTCATTTAGGTCATTTTCGTCCTCCCTAGGCTTATTCTAATCCAATTAGGGTTTTTAACCAATCTTGTGCATCCAATATGTGATTTTGTGTCATTTTGTGTCATTGGTTGAACATTTAGGTCATTTTCGTCCTCCCTAGGCTTATTCTAATCCAATTAGAGTTTTTAACCAATCTTGTGCATCCAATACGTGATTTTGTGTCATTTGTTGAACATTTAGGTCATTTTCGTCATCGCTATGCTTATTCTAATCCAATTAGGGTTTTTAACCAATCTTGTGCATCCAATATGTGATTTTGTGTCATTTTGTGTCATTGGTTGAACATTTAGGTCATTTTCGTCCTCCCTAGGCTTATTCTAATCCAATTAGGGTTTTTAACCAATCTTGTGCATCCAATATGTGATTTTGTGTCATTTTGTGTCATTGGTTGAACATTTAGGTCATTTTCGTCTTCCCTAGGCTTATTTTAATCCAATTAGGGTTTTTAACCAATCTTGTGCATCCAATATATGATTTTGTGTCATTGGTTGAACATTTAGGTCGTTTTCGTCCTCCCTAGGCTTATTCTAATCCAATTAGGGTTTTTAACCAATCTTGTGCATCCAATATGTGATTTTGTGTCATTTTGTGTCATTGGTTGAACATTTAGGTCATTTTCGTCCTCCCTAGGCTTATTCTAATCCAATTAGGGTTTTTAACCAATCTTGTGCATCCTATATGTGATTTTGTGTCATTGGTTGAACATTTACGTCATTTTTGTCCTCCCTAGGCTTATTCTAATCCAATTAGGGTTTTTAACCAATCTTGAGCATCCAATATGTGATTTTGTGTCATTTTGTGTCATTGGTTGAACATTTAGGTCATTTTCGTCCTCCCTAGGCTTATTCTAATCCAATTAGGGTTTTTAACCAATCTTGTGCATCCAATATGTGATTTTGTGTCATTTGGTGTCATTAGTTGAACATTTAGGTTATTTTCGTCCTCGCTTGGCTTATTCTAATCCAATTAGGGTTTTTAACCAATCTTGTGCGTTTAATATGTGATTTTGTGTCATTTTGTGTCATTGGTTGAACATTTAGGTCATTTTCATCCTCCCTAGGCTTATTCTAATCCAATTAGGGTTTTTAACCAATCTTGTGCATCCAATATGTGATTTTGTGTCATTCGTTGAACATTTAGGTCATCTTCGTCCTCCCTAGGCTTATTCTAATCCAATTAGGGTTTTTAACCAATCTTGTGCATCCTATATGTGATTTTGTGTCATTTTGTGTCATTGGTTGAACATTTAGGTCATTTTCGTCCTCCCTAGGCTTATTCTAATCCAATTAGGGTTTTTAACCAATCTTATGCATCCAATATGTGATTTTGTGTCATTTTGTGTCATTGGTTGAACATTTAGGTCGTTTTCGTCCTCCCTAGGCTTATTGTAATCCAATTAGGGTTTTTAACTAATCTTGTGCATCCAATATGTGATTTTGTGTCATTTTGTGTCATTGGTTGAACATTTAGGTCATTTTCGTCCTCCCTAGGCTTATTCTAATCCAATTAGGGTTTTTAACCAATCTTGTGCATCCAATATGTGATTTTGTGTCATTTCGTGTCATTGGTTGAACATTTAGGTCATTTTCGTCCTCCCTAGGCTTATTCTAATCCAATTATGGTTTTTAACCAATCTTGTGCATCCAATATGTGATTTTGTGTCATTTTGTGTCATCAGTTGAACATTTAGGTCGTTTTCGTCCTCCCTAGGCTTATTCTAATCCAATTAGGGTTTTTAACCAATCTTGTGCATCCAATATGTGATTTTCTGTCATTTTGTGTCATTGGTTGAACATTTAGGTCATTTTCGTCCTCCCTAGGCTTATTCTAATCCAATTAGGGTTTTTAACCAATCTTGTGCATCCAATATGTGATTTTGTATCATTTTGTGTCATTGGTTGAACATTTAGGTCATTTTCCTCCTCCCTATGCCTATTCTAATCCAATTAGGGTTTTTAACCAATCTTGTGCATCCAATATGTGATTTTGTGTCATTTTGTGTCATTGGTTGAACATTTAGGTCATTTTCGTCCTCCCTAGGCTTATTCTAATCCAATTAGGGTATATAAGCAATCTTGTGCATCCAATATGTGATTTTGTGTCATTGGTTGAACATTTAGGTCATTTTCGTCCTCCCTAGGCTTATTCTAATCCACTTAGGGTTTTTAACCAATCTTGTGCATCCAATATGTGATTTTGTGTCATTGGTTGAACATTTAGGTCATTTTCGTCATCCCTAAGCTTATTCTAATCCAATTAGGGTTTTTAACCAATCTTGTGCATCCAATATGTGATTTTGTGTCATTTTGTGTCATTGGTTGAACATTTAGGTCATTTTCGTCCTCCCTAGGCTTATTCTAATCCAATTAGGGTTTTTAACCAATCTTGTGCATTCAATATGTGATTTTGTGTCATTTTGTGTTTTAGGTCATTTTCGTCCTCCCTAGGCTTATTCTAATCCAATTAGGGTTTTTAACCAATCTTGTGCATCCAATATGTGATTTTGTGTCATTTTGTGTCATTGGTTGAACATTTAGGTCATTTTCGTCCTCCCTAGGCTTATTCTAATCCAATTAGGGTTTTTAACCAATCTTGTGCATCCAATATGTGATTTGGTGTCATTGGTTGAAAATTTAGGTCATTTTCGTCCTCCCTAGGCTTATTCTAATCCAATTAGCGTTTTTAACCAATCTTGTGCGTCCAATATGTGATTTTGTGTCATTGGTTGAACATTTAGGTCATTTTCGTCCTCCACAGGCTTATTCTAATCCAATTAGGGTTTTTAACCAATCTTGTGCATCCAATATGTGATTATGTGTTGTTTTGTGTCATTGGTTGAACATTTAGGTCATTTTCGTCCTCCCTAGGCTTATTCTAATCCAATTAGGGTTTTTAACCAATCTTGTGCATCCAATATGTGATTTTGTGTCATTTTGTGTCATTGGTTGAACATTTAGGTCATTTTCGTCCTCCCTAGGCTTATTCTAATCCAATTAGGGTTTTTAACCAATCTTGTGCATCCAATATGTGATTTTGTGTCATTTTGTGTCATTGGTTGAACATTTGGGTCATTTTCGTCCTCCCTCGGCTTATTCTAATCCAATTAGGGTTTTTAACCAATCTTGTGCATCCAATATGTGATTTTGTGTCATTTTGTGTCATTGGTTGAACATTTAGGTCATTTTCGTCCTCCCTAGGCTTATTCTAATCCAATTAGGGTTTTTAACCAATCTTGTGCATCCAATATGTTATTTTGTGTAATTTTGTGTCATTGGTTGAACATTTAGGTCATTTCCGTCGTCCCTAGGCTTATTCTAATCCAATTAGGGTTTTTAACCAATCTTGTGCATCCAATATGATATTTTGTGTCATTTTGTGTCATTGGTTGAACATTTAGGTCATTTTCGTCCTCCCTTGGCTTATTCGAATCCAATTAGGGTTTTTAAATAATCTTGTGCATCCAATATGTGATTTTATGTCATTTTGTGTCATTGGTTGAACATTTAGGTCATTTTCGTCCTCCCTAGGCTTATTCTAATCCAATTAGGGTTTTTAACCAATCTTGTGCATCCAATATGTGATATTGTGTCATTGGTTGAACATTTAGGTCATTTTCGTCCTCGCTAGGCTTATTCTAATCCAATTAGGGTTTTTAACCAATCTTGTGCATCCAATATGTGATTTTGTGTCATTTTGTGTCATTGGTTGAACATTTAGGTCATTTTCGTCCTCCCTAGGCTTATTCTAATCCAATTAGGGTTTTTAACCAATCTTGTGCATCCAATATGTGATTTTGTGTCATTGGTTGAACATTTAGGTCATTTTCGTCCTCCCTAGGCTTATTCTAATTTAATTAGGGTTTTTATCCAATCTTGTGCATCCAATATGTGATTTTGTGTCATTGGTTGAACATTTAGGTCATTTTCGTCCTCCCTAGGCTTATTCTAATCCAATTAAGGTTTTTAACCAATCTTGTGCATCCAATATGTGATTTTGTGTAATTTTATGTCATTGGTTGAACATTTAGGTCATTTTCGTCCTCCATAGGCTTATTCTAATCCAATTAGGGTTTTTAACCAATCTTGTGCATCCAATATGTGATTTTGTGTCATTGGTTGAACATTTAGGTCATTTTGGTCCTCCCTAGGCTTATTCTAATCCAATTAGGGTTTTTAACCAATCTTATGCATCCAATATGTGATTTTGTGTCATTTTGTGTCATTGGTTGAACATTTAGGTCGTTTTCGTCCTCCCTAGGCTTATTGTAATCCAATTAGGGTTTTTAACCAATCTTGTGCATCCAATATGTGATTTTGTGTCATTTTGTGTCATTGGTTGAACATTTAGGTCATTTTCGTCCTCCCTAGGCTTATTCTAATCCAAATAGGGTTTTTAACCAATCTTGTGCATCCAATATGTGATTTTGTGTCATTGGTTGAACATTTAGGTCATTTTCGTCCTCCCTAGGCTTATTCTAATCCAATTAGGGTTTTTAACCATTCTTGTGCATCCAATATGTAATTTTGTGTCATTTTGTGTCATTGGTTGAACATTTAGGTCATTTTCGTTCTCCCTAGGCTTATCTTAATCCAATTAGGGTTTTTAACCAATCTGTGCATCCAACATGTGATTTTGTGTCATTGGTTGAACATTTAGGTAATGTTGGTCCTCCCTAGGCTTATTCTAATCCGATTAGGGTTTTTAACCAATCTTATCCATCCAATATGTGATTTGGTGTCATTTTGTGTCATTGGTTGAACATTTAGGTCATTTTCGTCCTCCCTAGGCTTATTGTAATCCAATTAGGGTTTTTAACCAATCTTGTGCATCCAATATGTGATTTTGTGTCATTTTGTGTCATTGGTTGAACATTTTGGTCATCTTCGTCCTCCCTATACTTATTCTAATCCGATTAGGGTTTTTAAGCAATCTTGTGCATCCAATATGTGTTTTTGTGTCATTGGTTGAACATATAGGTAATTTTCATCCTCCCTAGGCTTATTCTAATTCAATTAGGGTTTCTAACCAATCTTGTGCATCCAATATGTGATTTTGTGTCATTTTGTGTCATTGGTTGAACATTTAGGTCATTTTCGTCCTCCCTAGGCTTATTCTAATCTAATTAGGGTTTTTAACCAATCTTGTGCATCCAATATGTGAGTTTGTGTCATTTTGTGTCATTGGTTGAACATTTAGGTCATTTTCGTCCTCCCTAGGCTTATTGTAATCCAATTAGGGTTTTTAACCAATCTTGTGCATCCAATATGTGATTTTGTGTCATTTTGTGTCATTGGTTGAACATTTTGGTCATCTTCGTCCTCCCTAGGCTTATTCTAATCCAATTAGGGTTTTTAACCAATCTTGTGCATCCAATATGTGTTTTTGTGTCATTGGTTGAACATATAGGTCATTTTCGTCCTCCCTAGGCTTATTCTAATCCAATTAGGGTTTCTAACCAATCTTGTACATCCAATAAGTGATTTTGTGTCATTTTGTGTCATTGGTTGAACATTTAGATCATTTTCGTCCTCCCTAGGCTTATTCTAGTCCAATTAGGGTTTTTAACCAATCTTGTGCATCCAATATGTGATTTGGTGTCATTTTATGTCATTGGTTGAACATTTAGGTCATTTTCATCCTCCCTAGGCTTATTCTAATCCAATTAGTGTTTTTAACCAATCTTGTGCATCCAATATG
>JBBPBQ010000008.1:6452374-6484492 GCA_037974755.1 Cicer yamashitae | reverse complement strand
GAGGACGAAAATGACCTAAATGTTCAACCAATGACACAAAATGACACAAAATCACATATTGGATGCACAAGATTGGTTAAAAACCCTAATTGGATTAGAATAAGCCTGGGGAGGACGAAAATGACCTAAATGTTCAACCAATGACACAAAATCACATATTGGATGCACAAGATTGATTAAAAACCCTAATTGGATTAGAATAAGCCTGGGGAGGTAGAAAATGTCCTAAATGTTCAACCAATGACACAAAATGACACAAAATCACATATTGGATGCACAAGATTGGTTTAAAACCCTAATTGTATTAGAATAAGCCTAGGGAGGACGAAAATGACGTAATTGTTCAACCAATGATACAAAATGACACAAAATCACATATTGGATGCACAAGATTGGTTAAAAACCCTAATTGGATTAGAATAAGCCTAGGGAGGACGAAAATGACCTAAATGTTCAACCAATGACACAAAATGACACAAAATCACATATTGGATGCACAAGATTGGTTAAAAACCCTAATTGGATTAGAATAAGCCTAGGGAGGACGAAAATGACCTAAATGTTCAACCAATGACACAAAATCACATATTGGATGCACAAGATTGGTTAAAAATCCTAATTGGATTAGAATAGACCTAGGGAGGACGCAAATGACCTAAATGTTCAACAAATGACACAAAATCACATATTGGATGCACAAGATTGGTTAAAAACCCTAATTGGATTAGAATAAGCCTAGGGAGGACGAAAATGACCTAAATGTTCAACCAATGACATAAAAACACATATTGGATGCACAAGATTGGTTAAAAACCCTAATTAGATTAGAATAAGCCTAGGGAGGACGAAAATGACCTAAATGTTCAACCAATGACACAAAATGACACAAAATCACATATTGGATTCACAAGATTGGTTAAAAACCCTAATTGGATTAGAATAGGCCTAGGGAGGACGAAAATGACCTAAATGTTCAATTAATGACACAAAATGACACAAAATCACATATTGGACGCACAAGGTTGGTTAAAAACCCTAATTGGATTAGAATAAGCCTAGGGAGGACGAAAATGACCTAAATGTTCAACCAATGACACAAAATGACACAAAATCACATATTGGATGCACAAGATTGGTTAAAAACCCTAATTGGATTAGAATAAGCCTAGGAGGACGAAAATGACCTAAAAGTTTAGCCAATGACACAAAATGACACAAAATCACATATTGGATGCACAAGATTGGTTAAAAACCCTAATTGGATTAGAATAAGCCTAGGGAGGACGAAAATGACCTAAATGTTCAACCAATGACACAAAATCACATATTGGATGCACAAGATTGGTTAAAAACCCTAATTGGATTAGAATAAGCCTAGGGAGGACGAAAATGACCTAAATGTTCAACCAATGACACAAAATCACATATTGGATGCACAAGATTGGTTAAAAACCCTAATTGGATTAGAATAAGCCTAGGGAGGACAAAAATGACCTAAATATTCAACCGATGACACAAAATCACATATTGGATGCACAAGATTGGTTAAAAACCCTAATTGGATTAGAATAAGCCTAGGGAGGACGAAAATGACCTAAATGTTCAACCAATGACACAAAATCACATATTGGATGCACAAGATTGGTTAAAAACCCTAATTGGATTAGAATAAGCCTAGGGAGGACGAAAATGACCTAAATGTTCAACCAATGACACAAAATCACATATTGGATGCACAAGATTGGTTAAACACCCTAATTTGATAAGAATAAGCCTAGGGAGGACGAAAATGACCTAAATGTTCAATCAATGACACAAAATGACACAAAATCACATATTGGATGCACAAGATTGGTTAAAAACCCTAATTGGATTAGAATAAGCCTAGGGAGGACGAAAATGACCTAAATGTTCAACCAATGACACAAAATCACATATTGGATGCACAAGATTGGTTAAAGACCTTAATTAGATTAGAATAGGCCTAGGGAGGACGAAAATGACCTAAATGTTCAACCAATGACACAAAATGACACAAAATCACATATTGGATGCACAAGATTGGTTAAAAACCCTAATTGGATTAGAATAAGCCTAGGGAGGACGAAAATTACGTAAATGTTCAACCAATGACACAAAATGACACAAAATCACATATTGGATGCACAAGATTGGTTAAAAACCCTAATTGGATTAGAATAAGCCTAGGGAGGACGAAAATGACCTAAATGTTCAACCAATGACACAAAATCACATATTGGATGCACAAGATTGGTTAAAAACCCTAATTGCATTAGAATAAGCCTAGGGAGGACGAAAATTACCTAAATGTTCAACCAATTACACAAAATGACACAAAATCACATATTGGATGCACAAGATTGGTTAAAAACCCTAATTGGATTAGAATAAGCCTAGGGAGGACGAAAATGACCTAAATGTTCAACCAATGACACAAAATGACACAAAATCACATATTGGATGCACAAGATTGGTTAAAAACCCTAATTGGATTAGAATAAGCCTAGGGAGGACGAAAATAACTTAAATGTTCAACCAATGACACAAAATCACATATTGGATGCACAAGATTGGTTAAAAACCCTAATTGGATTAGAATAAGCCTAGGGAGGACGAAAATGACCTAAATGTTCAACCAATGACACAAAATCACATATTGGATGCACAAGATTGGTTAAAAACCCTAAATGGATTCGAATAAGCCTAGGAAGGACGAAAATGACATAAATGTTCAACCAATGACACAAAATCACATATTGGATGCACAAGATTGGTTAAAAACCCTAATTGGATTAGAATAAGCCTAGGGAGGACGAAAATGACCTAAATGTTCAACCAATGACACAAAATCACATATTGGATGCACAAGATTGGTTAAAAACCCTAATTGGATTAGAATAAGCCTAGGGAGGACGAAAATGACCTAAATGTTCAACCAATCACACAAAATCAAATATTGGATGCACAAGATTGGTTAAAAACCCTAATTGGATTAGAATAAGCCTAGGAAGGACGAAAATGATCTAAATGTTCAACCAATGACACAAAATCACATATTGGATGCACAAGATTGGTTAAAAACCCTAATTGGATTAGAATAAGCCTAGGGAGGACGAAAATGACCTAAATGTTCAACCAATAACACAAAATCACATATTGGTTGCACAAGATTGGTTAAAAACCCTAATTGGATTAAATAAGCCTAGGGAGAACAAAATGACCTAAATGTTCAACCAATGACACAAAATCACATATTGGATGCACAAGATTGGTTAAAAACCCTAATTGGATTAGAATAAGCCTAGGGAGGACGAAAATGACCTAAATGTTCAACCAATGACACAAAATCACATATTGGATGCACAAGATTGGTTAAAAACCCGAATTGGATTAGAATAAGCCTAGGGAGGACGAAAATGACCTAAATGTTCAATCAATGACACAAAATCACATATTGGATGCACAAGATTGGTTAAAAACCCTAATTGGATTAGAATAAGCCTAGGGAGGACGAAAATGACCTAAATGTTCAACAAATGACACAAAATCACATATTGGATGCACAAGATTGGTTAAAAACCCTAATTGGATTACAATAAGCCTAGGGAGGACGAAAATGACCTAAATGTTCAACCAATGACACAAAATCACATATTGGATGCACAAGATTGGTTAAAAACCCTAATTGGATTAGAATAAGCCTAGGGAGGACCAAAATGACCTAACTGTTCAACCAATGACACAAAATGCACAAAATCACATATTGGATGCACAAGATTGGTTAAAAACCCTAATTGGATTAGAATAAGCCTAGGGAGGACGAAAATGACCTAAATGTTCAACCAATGACACAAAATCACATATTGGATGCACAAGATTGGTTAAAAACCCTAATTGGATTAGAATAAGCCTAGGGAGGACGAAAATGACCTAAATGTTCAACCAATGACACAAAATCACATATTGGATGCACAAGATTGGTTAAAAACCCTAATTGGATTAGAATAAGCCTAGGGAGGACGAAAATGACCTAAATGATCAACCAATGACGCAAAATCACATATTGGATGCACAAGATTGGTTAAAAACCCTAATTGGATTAGAATAAGCCTAGGGAGGACGAAAATGACCTAAATGTTCAACCAATGACACAAAATCACATATTGGATGCACAAGATTGGTTAAAAACCCTAATTGGAGTAGAATAAGCCTAGGGAGGACAAAAATGAACTAAATGTTCAACCAATGACACAAAATCACATATTGGATCCACAAGATTGGTTAAAAACCCTAATTGGATTAGAATAAGCCTAGGGAGGACGAAAATGACCTAAATGTTCAACCAATGACACAAAATCACATATTGGATGCACAAGATTGGTTAAAAACCGTAATTGGATTAGAATAAGCCTAGGGAGGACCAAAATGACCTAAATGTTCAACCAATGACACAAAATCACATATTGGATGCACAAGATTGGTTAAAAACCCTAATTGGATTAGAATAAGCCTAGGGAGGACGAAAATGACCTAAATGTTCAACCAATGACACAAAATCACATATTGGATGCACAAGATTGGTTAAAAACCCTAATTGGATAAGAATAAGACTAGGGAGGACGAAAATGACCTAAATGTTCAACCAATGACACAAAATCACATATTGGATGCACAAGATTGGTTAAAAACCCTAATTGGATTAGAATAAGCCTACGGAGGACGAAAATGACCTAAATGTTCAACAAATGACACAAAATGACACAAAATCACATATTGGATGCACAAGATTGGTTAAAAACCCTAATTGGATTAGAATAAGCCTACGGAGGACAAAAATGACCTAAATATTCAACCAATGACAAAAAATCACATATTGGATGCACAAGATTGGTTAAAAACCCTAATTGGATTAGAATAAGCCTAGGGAGGACGAAAATGACCTAAATGTTCAACCAATGACACAAAATCACATATTGGATGCACAAGATTGGTTAAAAACCCTAATTGGATTAGAATAAGCCTAGGGAGGACGAAAATGACCTAAATGTTCAACCAATGACACAAAATCACATATTGGATGCACAAGATTGGTTAAAAACCCTAATTGGAATAGAATAACCCTAGGGAGGACGAAAATGACCTAAATGTTCAACCAATGACACAAAATGACACAAAATCACATATTGGATGCACAAGATTGGTTAAAAACCCTAATTGGATTAGAATAAGCCTAGGGAGGACGAAAATGACCTAAATGTTCAACCAATGACACAAAATCACATATTGGATGCACAAGAATGGTTAAAAACCGTAATTGGATTAGAATAAGCCTAAGGAGGACGAAAATGACCTAAATGTTTAACCAATGACACAAAATGACACAAAATCACATATTGGATGCACAAGATGGTTAAAAACCCTAATTGGATTAGAATAAGCCTAGGGAGGACGAAAATGACCTAAATGTTCAACCATTGACACAAACTCACATATTGGATGCACAAGATTGGTTAAAAACCGTAATTGGATTAGAATAAGCCTAGGGAGGACGAAAATGACCTAAATGTTCAACCAATGACACAAAATGACACAAAATCACATATTGGATGCACAAGATTGGTTAAAAATCCTAATTGGATTAGAATAAGCCTAGCGAGGATGAAAATGACCTAATTGGATTACCAATGACACAAAATCACTTATTATATGCACAAGATTGGTTAAAAACCCTAATTGGATTAGAATAAGCCTAGGGAGGACAAAAATGAACTAAATGTTCAACCAATGACACAAAATGACACAAAATCACATATTGGGTGCACAAGATTGGTTAAAAACCCTAATTGGATTAGAATAAGCCTAGGGAGGACGAAAATGACCTAAATATTCAACCAATGACACAAAATCACATATTGGATGCACAAGATTGGTTAAAAACCCTAATTGGATTAGAATAAGCCTAGGGAGGACGAAAATGACCTAAATGTTCAACCAATGACACAAAATCACATATTGGATGCACAAGATTGGTTAAAAACCCTAATTGGATTAGAATAAGCCTAGGGAGGACGAAAATGACCTAAATGTTCAACCAATGACACAAAATCACATATTGGATGCACAAGATTGGTTAAAAACCCTCATTGGATTAGAATAAGCCTAGGGAGGACGAAAATGACCTAAATGTTCAACCAATGACACAAAATCACATATTGGATGCACAAGATTGGTTAAAAACCCTAATTGGATTAGAATAAGCCTAGGGAGGACGAAAATGACCTAAATGTTCAACCAATGACACAAAATGACACAAAATCACATATTGGATGCATAAGATTTGATAAAAACCCTAATTGGTTTAGAATAAGCCTAGGGAGGACGAAAATGACCTAAATGTTCAGCCAATGACACAAAATGACACAAAATAACATATTGGATGCACAATATTGGTTAAAAACCCTAATTGGATTAGAATAAGCCTAGGGAGGACAAAAATGCCCTAAATGTTCAACCAATGACACAAAATCACATATTGGATGCACAAGATTGGTTAAAAACCCAAATTGGAATAGAATAAGCCTGGGGAGGACGAAAATGACCTAAATGTTCAACCAATGACACAAAACCACATATTGGACGCACAAGATTGGTTAAAAACCCTAATTGGATTAGAATAAGCCTAGGGAGGACAAAAATGACCTAAATGTTCAACCAATGACATAAAATGACACAAAATAACATATTGGATGCACAAGATTGGTTAAAAACCCTAAATGGATTAGAATAAGCCTAGGGAGGACGAAAATGAACTAAATGTTCAACCAATGACACAAAATCACATATTGGATGCACAAGATTGGTTAAAAACCCTAATTGGATTAGAATAAGCCTAAGGAGGACGAAAATGACCTAAATGTTCAACCAATGACACAAAATCACATATTGGATGCACAAGTTTGGTTAAAAACCCTAATTGGATTAGAATAAGCCTAGGGAGGACTAAAATGACCTAAATGTTCAACCAATGACACAAAATCACATATTGGATGCACAAGATTGGTTAAAAACCCTAATTGGATTAAAAAGAGCCTAGGGAGGACGAAAATGACCTAATTGTTCAACCAATGACGAAAAATCACATATTGGATGCACAAGATTGGTTAAAAACCCTAATTGGATTAGAATAAGCCTAGGGAGGACGAAAATGACCTAAATGTTCAACCAATGACACAAAATGACACAAAATCACATATTGGATGCACAAGATTGGTTAAAAACCCTAATTGGATTAGAATAAGCCTAGGGAGGACGAAAATGACCTAAATGTTCAACCAATGACACAAAATGGCAAAAAATCACATATTGGATGCACAAGATTGGTTAAAAATCCTAATTGGATTAGAATAAGCCTAGGGAGGACGAAAATGACCTAAATGTTCAACCAATGACACAAAATGACACAAAATCACATATTGGATGCACAAGATTGGTTAAAAACCCTTATTGGATTAGAATAAGCCTAGGGAGGACGCAAATGACCTAAATGTTCAACCAATGACACAAAATCACATATTGGATGCACAAGATTGGTTAAAAACCCTAATTGGATTAGAATAAGCCTAGGGAGGACGAAAATGACCTAAATGTTCAACCAATGACACAAAATGACACAAAATCACATATTGGATGCACAAGATTGGTTAAAAACCCTAATTGGATTAGAATAAGCCTAGGGAGAACAAAAATGACCTAAATATTCAACCAATGACAAAAAATCACATATTGGATGCACAAGATTGGTTAAAAACCCTAATTGGATTAGAATAAGCCTAGGGAGGACGAAAATGACCTAAATGTTCAACCAATGACACAAAATCACATATTGGATGCACAAAATTGGTTAAAAACCCTAATTGGATTAGAATAAGCCTAGGGAGGACGAAAATGACCTAAATGTTCAACCAATGACACAAAATGACACAAAATCACATATTGGATGCACGAGATTGGTTAAAAACCCTAATTGGATTAGAATAAGCCTAGGGAGGACGAAAATGACCAAAATGTTCAACTGATGACACAAAATCACATATTGAATGCACAAGATTGGTTAAAAACCCTAATTAGATTAGAATAAGCCTAGGGAGGACGAAAATGACCTAAATGTTCAACCAATGACACAAAATGACACAAAATCACATATTGGATGCACAAGATTGGTTAAAAACCCTAATTGGATTAGAATAAGCCTAGGGAGGACGAAAATGACCTAAATGTTCAACCAATGACACAAAATGACACAAAATCACATATTGGATGCACAAGATTGGTTAAAAACCCTAATTGGATTAGAATAAGCCTAGGGAGGACGAAAATGACCTAAATGTTTAACCAATGACAGAAAATCACATATTGGATGCACAAGATTGGTTAAAAACCCTAATTGGATTAGAATAAGCCTAGGGAGGACGAAAATGACCTAAATGTTCAACCAATGACACAAAATCACATATTGTATGCACAAGATTGGTTAAAAACCCTAATTGGATTAAAAAGAGCCTAGGGAGGACGAATGACCTAAATGTTCAACCAATGACACAAAATGACACAAAATCACATATTGGATGCACAAGATTGGTTAAAAACCCTAATTGGATTAGAATAAGCCTAGGGAGGACGAAAATGACCTAAATGTTCAACAAACGACACAAAATGACACAAAATCACATATTGGATGCACAAGATTGGTTAAAAACCCTAATTGGATTAGAATAAGCCTAGGGAGGACGAAAATGACCTAAATGTTCAACCAATGACACATAATGACACAAAATCACATATTGGATGCTCAAGATTGGTTAAAAACACTAATTTGATTAGAATTAGCCTAGGGAGGACGAAAATGACCTAAATGTTCAACCAATGACACAAAATGACACAAAATCACATATTGGATGCACAAGATTGGTTAAAAACCCTAATTGGATTAGAATAAGCCTAGGGAGGACGAAAATGACCGAAATGTTCAACCAATGACACAAAATGACACAAAATCACATATTGCATGCACAAGATTGGTTAAAAACCCTTATTGGATTAGAATAAGCCTAGGGAGGACGAAAATGACCTAAATGTTCAACCAATGACACAAAATGACACAAAATCACATATTGGATGCACAAGATTGGTTAAAAACCCTAATTGGATTAGAATAAGCCTAGGGAGGACGAAAATGACCTAAATGTTCAACAAACGACACAAAATGACACAAAATCACATATTGGATGCACAAGATTGGTTAAAAACCCTTATTGGATTAGAATAAGCCTAGGGAGGACGAAAATGACCTAAATGTTCAACCAATGACACAAAATGACACAAAATCACATATTGGATGCACAAGATTGGTTAAAATCCCTAATTGGATTAGAATAATCCTAGGGAGGACGAAAATGACCTAAATGTTCAACCAATGATACAAAATGACACAAAATCACATATTGGATGCACAAGATTTGTTAAAAACCCTAATTGGATAAGAATAACCCAAGGGAGGACGAAAATGACCTAAATGTTCAACCAATGACATAAAATCACATATTGGATGCACAAGATTGGTTAAAAACCCTAATTGGATTAGATTAAGCCTAGGGAGGACCAAAATGACCTAAATGTTCAACCAATGACACAAAATGATACAAAATCACATATTGGATGCACAAGATTGGTTAAAAACCCTAATTGGATTAGAATAAGCCTAGGGAGGACGAAAATGACCTAAATGTTCAACCAATGACAAAAAATCACATATTGGATGCACAAGATTGGTTTAAAACCCTAATTGGATTAGAATAAGCCTAGGGAGGACGAAAATGACCTAAATGTTCAACCAATGAAACAAAATCACATATTGGATGCACAAGATTGGTTAAAAATCCTAATTGGATTAGAATAAGCCTAGGGAGGACGAAAATGACCTAAATGTTCAACCAATGGCACAAAATCACATATTGGATGCACAAGATTGGTTAAAAACCCTAATTGGATTAGAATAAGCCTAGGGAGGACGAAAATGACCTAAATATTCAACCAATGACACAAAATGACACAAAATCACATATTGGATGCACAAGATTGGTTAAAAACCCTAATTGGATTAGAATAAGCCTTGGGAGGACGAAAATGACCTAAATGTTCAACCAATGACACAAAATCACATATTGGATGCACAAGATTGGTTAAAAACCGTAATTCTATTAGAATAAGCCTAGGGAGGACGAAAATGACCTAAATGTTCAACCAATGACACAAAATGACACAAAATCACATATTGGATGCACAAGATTGGTTAAAAACCCTAATTGGATTAGAATAAGCCTAGGGAGGACGAAAATGACCTAAATGTTCACCCAATGACACAAAATGACACAAAATCACATATTGGATGCACAAGATTTGTTAAAAACCCTAATTGGATAAGAATAACCCAAGGGAGGACGAAAATGACCTAAATGTTCAACCAATGACATAAAATCACATATTGGATGCACAAGATTGGTTAAAAACCCTAATTCGATTAGAATAAGCCTAGGGAGGACGAAAATGACCTAAATGTTCAACCAATGACACAAAATGACACAAAATCACATATTGGATGCACAAGATTGGTTAAAAACCCTAATTGGATTAGAATAAGCCTAGGGAGGACGAAAATGACCTAAATGTTCAACCAATGACACAAAATGACACAAAATCACATATTGGATGCACAAGATTGGTTAAAAACCCTAATTGGATTAGAATAAGCCTAGGGAGGACGAAAATGACCTAGTTGTTCAACCAATGACACAAAATGACACAAAATCACATATTGGATGCACAAGATTGGTTAAAAACCCTAATTGGATTAGAATAAGCCTAAGGAGGACGAAAATGACCTAAATGTTCAACCAATGACACAAAATGACACAAAATCACATATTGGATGCACAAGATTGGTTAAAAACCCTATTTGGATTAGAATAAGCCTAGGGAGGACGAAAATGACCTAAATGTTCAACCAATGACACAAAATCACATATTGGATGCACAAGATTGGATAAAAACCCTAATTGGATTAAAAAGAGCATAGGGAGGACGAAAAAGACCTAAATGTTCAACCAATGACACAAATTCACATATTGGATGCACAAGATTGGTTAAAAACCCTAATTGGATTAGAATAAGCATAGCGAGGACGAAAATGACCTAAATGTTCAACCAATGACACAAAATGACACAAAATCACATATTGGATGCACAAGATTGGTTAAAAACCCTAATTGGATTAGAATAAGCCTAGGGAGGACGAAAATGACCTAAATGTTCAACCAATGACACAAAATGACACAAAATCACATATTGGATGCACAAGATTGGTTAAAAACCCTAATTGGATTAGAATAAGCCTAGGGAGGACGAAAATGACCTAAATGTTCAACCAATGACACAAAACAACACATAATCACATATTGGATGCACAAGATTGGTTAAAAACCCTAATTGGATTAGAATAAGCCTGTGGAGGACGAAAATGACCTAAATGTTCAACCAATGACACAAAATCACATATTGGACGCACAAGATTGGTTAAAAACGCTAATTGGATTAGAATAAGCCTAGGGAGGACGAAAATGACCTAAATTTTCAACCAATGACACCAAATCACATATTGGATGCACAAGATTGGTTAAAAACCCTAATTGGATTAGAATAAGCCTAGGGAGGACGAAAATGACCTAAATGTTCAACCAATGACACAAAATGACACAAAATCACATATTGGATGCACAAGATTGGTTAAAAACCCTAATTGGATTAGAATAAGCCTAGGGAGGACGAAAATGACCTAAATGTTCAACCAATGACACAAAATGACAAAAAATCACATATTGGATGCACAAGATTTGTTAAAAACCCTAATTGGATTAGAATAAGCCTAGGGAGGACGAAAATGACCTAAATGTTCAACCAATGACACAAAATCACATATTGAATGCACAAGATTGGTTTAAAACCCTAATTGGATTAGAATAAGCCTAGGGACGACGAAAATGACCTAAATTTTCAACCAATTACACAAAATAACACAAAGTCACATATTGGATGCACAAGATTGGTTAAAAATCCTAATTGGATTAGAATAAGCCTAGGGAGGACGAAAATGACCTAAATGTTCAACCAATGACACAAAATGACACAAAATCACATATTGGATGCACAAGATTGGTTAAAAACCCTAATTGGATTAGAATAAGCCTAGGGAGGACGAAAACGACTTAAATGTTCAACTGATGACACAAAATGACACAAAATCACATATTGGATGCACAAGATTGGTTAAAAACCCTAATTGATTAGAATAAGCCTAGGGAGGACGAAAATGACCTAAATGTTCAACCAATGACACAAAATGACACAAAATCACATATTGGATGCACAAGATTGGTTAAAAACCCTAATTGGATTAGAATAAGCCTAGGGAGGACGAAAATGACCTAAATGTTCAACCAATGACACAAAATGACACAAAATCACATATTGGATGCACAAGATTGGTTAAAAACCCTAATTGGATTAGAATAAGCCTAGGGAGGACGAAGATTACCTAAATATGCAACCAATGACACAAAATCAAATATTCGTTGCACAAGATTGGTTAAAAACCCTAATTGGATTAGAATCAGCCTAGGGAGGACGAAAATGACCTAAATGTTCAACCAATGACACAAAATCACATATTGGATGCACAAGATTGGTTAAAAACCCTAATTGGATTAGAATAAGCCTAGGGAGGACGAAAATGACCTAAATGTCCAACCAATGACACAAAATCACATATTGGATGCACAAGATTGGTTAAAAACCTTAATTGGATTAGAATAAGCCTAGGGAGGACGAAAATGACCAAAATGTTTAACCAATGACACAAAATCACATATTGGATGCACAAGATTGGTTAAAAACCCTAATTGGATTAGAATAAGACTAGGGAGGACGAAAATGACATAAATGTTCAACCAATGACACAAAATGACACAAAATCGCATATTAGATGCAAAAGATTGGTTAAAAACCCTAATTGGATTAGAATAAGCCTAGGGAGGACGAAAATGACCTAAATGTTCAACCAATGACACAAAATCACACAAAATCACATATTAGATGCAAAAGATTGGTTAAAAACCCTAATTGGATTAGAATAAGCCTAGGGAGGACGAAAATGACCTAAATGTTCAACCAATGACACAAAATGACACAAAATCACATATTGGATGCACAAGATTGGTTAAAAACCCTAATTGGATTAGAATAAGCCTAGGGAGGACGAAAATGACCTAAATGTTCAACCAATGACACAAAATCACATATTGGATGCACAAGATTGGTTAAAAACCCTAATTGGATTAGAATAAGCCTAGCAAGGACGAAAATGACCTAAATGTTCAACCAATGACACAAAATGACACAAAATCACATATTGGATGCACAAGATTGGTTAAAAACCCTAATTGGATTAGAATAAGCCTAGGGAGGACAAAAATGACCTAAATGTTCAACCAATGACACAAAATCACATATTGGATGCACAAGATTGGTTAAAAACCCTAATTGGATTAGAATAAGCCTAGGGAGGACGAAAATGACCTAAATGTTCAACCAATGACACAAAATGACACAAAATCACATATTGGATGCATAAGATTTGATAAAAACCCTAATTGGTTTAGAATAAGCCTAGGGAGGACGAAAATGACCTAAATGTTCAGCCAATGACACAAAATGACACAAAATAACATATTGGATGCACAATATTGGTTAAAAACCCTAATTGGATTAGAATAAGCCTTGGGAGGACAAAAATGCCCTAAATGTTCAACCAATGACACAAAATCACATATTGGATGCACAAGATTGGTTAAAAACCCAAATTGGAATAGAATAAGCCTGGGGAGGACGAAAATGACCTAAATGTTCAACCAATGACACAAAACCACATATTAGACGCACAAGATTGGTTAAAAACCCTAATTGGATTAGAATAAGCCTAGGGAGGACAAAAATGACCTAAATGTTCAACCAATGACATAAAATGACACAAAATAACATATTGGATGCACAAGATTGGTTAAAAACCCTAAATGGATTAGAATAAGCCTAGGGAGGACGAAAATGAACTAAATGTTCAACCAATGACACAAAATCACATATTGGATGCACAAGATTGGTTAAAAACCCTAATTGGATTAGAATAAGCCTAGGGAGGACGAAAATGACCTAAATGTTCAACCAATAACACAAAATCACATATTGGTTGCACAAGATTGGTTAAAAACCCTAATTGGATTAAATAAGCCTAGGGAGAACAAAATGACCTAAATGTTCAACCAATGACACAAAATCACATATTGGATGCACAAGATTGGTTAAAAACCCTAATTGGATTAGAATAAGCCTAGGGAGGACGAAAATGACCTAAATGTTCAACCAATGACACAAAATCACATATTGGATGCACAAGATTGGTTAAAAACCCTAATTGGATTAGAATAAGCCTAGAGAGGACCAAAATGACCTAACTGTTCAACCAATGACACAAAATGCACAAAATCACATATTGGATGCACAAGATTGGTTTAAAACCCTAATTGGATTAGAATAAGCCTAGGGAGGACGAAAATGATCTAAATGTTCAACCAATGAGACAAAATCACATATTGGATGCACAAGATTGGTTAAAAACCCTAATTGGATTAGAATAAGCCTAGGAAGGACGAAAATGATCTAAATGTTCAACCAATGAGACAAAATCACATATTGGATGCACAAGATTGGTTAAAAACCCTAATTGGATTAGAATAAGCCTAGGGAGGGCGAAAATGACCTAAATGTTCAACCAATGACACAAAATCACATATTGGATGCACAAGATTGGTTAAAAACCCTAATTGGATTAGAATAAGCCTAGGGAGGACGAAAATGACCTAAATGTTCAACCAATGACACAAAATCACATATTGGATGCACAAGATTGGTTAAATAGCCTAATTGGATTAGAATAAGCCTAGGGTGGACGAAAAGGACCTAAATGTTCAACCAATGACACAAAATGACACAAAATCACATATTGGATGCACAAGATTGGTTAAAAACCCTAATTGGATTAGAATAAGCCTAGGGAGGACGAAAATGACCTAAATGATCAACCAATGACACAAAATGACACAAAATCACTTATTGGATGCACAAGATTGGTTTAAAACCCTAATTGGATTAGAATAAGCCTAGGGAGGACGAAAATGACCTAAATGTTCAACCAATGAAACAAAATCACATATTGGATGCACAAGATTGGTTAAAAACCCTAATTGGATTAGAATAAGCCTAGGGAGGACGAAAATGACCTAAATGTTCAACCAATGAAACAAAATCACATATTGGATGCACAAGATTGGTTAAAAACCCTAATTGGATTAGAATAAGCCTAGGGAGGACGAAAATGACCTAAATGTTCAACCAATGAAACAAAATCACATATTGGATGCACAAGATTGGTTAAAAACCCTAATTGGATTAGAATTAGCCTACGAAGGACGAAAATGACCTAAATGTTCAACCAATCACAAAATCACATATTGGATGCACAAGATTGGTTAAAAACCCTAATTGGATTAGAATAAGCCTAAGGAGGACATAAATGACCTAAATGTTCAACCAATGACACAATGACACAAAATCACATATTGGATGCACAAGATTTGTTAAAAACCCTAATTGGATTAGAATAAGCCTAGGGAGGACGAAAATGACCTAAATGTTCAACCAATGAAACAAAATCACATATTGGATGCACAAGATTGGTTAAAAACCCTAATTGGATTAGAATAAGCCTAGGGTGGACAAAAAATACCAAAATGTTCAACCAAAGACACAATGACACAAAATCACATATTGGATGCACAAGATTGGTTAAAAACCCTAATTGGATTAGAATAAGCCTAGGGAGGACGAAAATGACCTAAATGTTCAACCAATGAAACAAAATCACATATTGGATGCACAAGATTGGTTAAAAACCCTAATTGGATTAGAATAAGCCTAGGGAGGACGAAAATGACCTAAATGTTCAACCAATGACACAAATTCACATATTGGATGCACAAGATTGGTTAAAAACCCTAATTGGATTAGAATAAGCCTAAGGGGGACGAAAATGACCTAAATGTTCAACCAATGACACAGAATGACACCAAATCACATATTGGATGCACAAGATTGGTTAAAAACCCTAAGTGCATTAGAATAAGCCTAGGGAGGACGAAAATGACCTAAATGTTCAACCAATGACACAAAATCACATATTGGATGCACAAGATTGGTTAAAAACCCTAATTGGATTAGAATAAGCCTAGGGAGGACGAAAATGACCTAAATGTTCAACCAATGACACAAAATCACATATTGGATGCACAAGATTCGTTAAAAATCGTAATTGTATTCGAATAAGCCTAGGGAGGACGAAAATGACCTAAATGTTCAACCAATGACACAAAATCACATATTGGATGCACAAGATTGGTTAAAAACCCTAATTGGATTAGAATAAGCCTAGGGAGGACGAAAATGACCTAAATGTTCAACCAATGACACAAAATCACATATTGGATGCACAAGATTGGTTAAAAACCCTAATTGGATTAGAATAAGCCTAGGTAAGACGAAAATGACCTAAATGTTCAACCAATGACACAAAATCACATATTGGATGCACAAGATTGGTTAAAAACCCAAATTGGATTAGAATAAGCCGTGGGAGGAAGAAAATGACCTAAATGTTCAACCAATGACACAAAATGACACAAAATCACATATTGGTTGCACAAGATTGGTTAAAAACCCTAATTGGACTAGAATAAGCCTAGGGAGGACGAAAATGACCTAAATGTTCAACCAATGACACAAAATGACACAAAATCACATATTGGATGCACAAGATTGGTTAAAAACCCTAATTGGATTAGAATAAGCCTAGGGAGGACGAAAATGACCTAAATGTTCAACCAATGACAAAAAATCACACAAAATCACATATTGGATGCACAAGATTGGTTAAAAACCCTAATTGGATTAGAATAAGCCTAGGGAGGACGAAAATGACCTAAATGTTCAACCAATGACACAAAATGACACAAAATCACATATTGGATGCACAAGATTGGTTAAAAACCCTAATTGGATTAGAATAACTCTAGGGAGGACGAAAATGACCTAAATGTTCAACCAATGACACAAAATCACATATTGGATGCACAAGATTGGTTAAAAACCCTAATTGGATTAGAATAAGCCTAGGGAGGACGAAAATGACCTAAATGTTCAACCAATGACACAAAATCACATATTGGATGCACAAGATTGGTTAAAAACCTTGATTGCATTAGAATAAGCCTAGGGAGGACGAAAATGACCTAAATGTTCAACCAATGACACAAAATCACATATTGGATGCACAAGATTGGTTAAAAACCCTAATTGGATTAGAATAAGCCTATGGAGGACGAAAATGACCTAAATGTTCAACCAATGACAAAAAATGACACAAAATCACATATTGGATGCACAAGATTGGTTAAAAACCCTAATTGGATTAGAATAAGCCTAGGGAGGACGAAAATGACACAAATGTTCAACCAATGACACAAAATCACATATTGGATGCACAAGATTGGTTAAAAACCCTAATTGGATTAGAATAAGCCTAGGGAGGACGAAAATGACCTAAATGTTCAACCAATGACACAAAATCACATATTGGATGCACAAGATTGGTTAAAAACCGTAATTGGATTAGAATAAGCCTATGGAGGACGAAAATGACCTAAATGTTCAACCAATGACACAAAATCACATATTGGATACCCAAGATTGGTTAAAAACCCTAATTGGATTAGAATAAGCCTAGGGAGGACGAAAATGACCTAAATGTTCAACCAATGACACAAAATGACACAAAATCACATATTGGATGCACAAGATTGGTTAAAAACCCTAATTGGATTAGAATAAGCCTAGGGAGGACGAAAATGACCTACATGTTCAACCAATGACACAAAATGACACAAAATCACATATTGGATGCACAAGATTGGTAAAAAACCTTAATTGGTTTAGAATAAGCCTAGGGAAGACGAAAATGACCTAAATGTTCAACCAATGACACAAAATGACACAAAATCACATATTGGATGCACAAGATTGGTTAAAAACCCTAATTAGATTAGAATAAGCCTAGGGAGGACGAAAATGACCTAAATGTTCAACCAATGACACAAAATGACACAAAATCACATATTGGATGCACAAGATTGGTTAAAAACCCTAATTGGATTAGAATAAGCCTAGGGAGGACGAAAATGACCTAAATGTTACACCAATGACACAAAATCACATATTGGATGCACAAGATTGGTTAAAAACCCTAATTGGATTAGAATAAGCCTAGGGAGGACGAAAATGACCTAAATGTTCAACCAATGACACAAAATCACATATTGGATGCACAAAATTGATTAAAAACCCTAATTGGATTAGAATAAGCCTAGGGAGGACGAAAATGACCTAAATGTTCAACCAATGACACAAAATCATATATTGGATGCACAAGATTGGTTAAAAACCATAATTGGATTAGAATAACCCTAGGGAGGACGAAAATGACCTAAATGTTCAACCAATGACACAAAATCACATATTGGATGCACAAGATTGGTTAAAAACCCTAATTGGATTAGAATAAGCCTAGGGAGGACGAAAATGACCTAAATGTTCAACCGTGGACACAAAATGACACAAAATCACATATTGGATGCACAAGATTGGTTAAAAACCCTAATTGGATTAGAATAAGCCTAGGGAGGACGAAAATGACCTAAATGTTCAACTAATGACACAAAATCACATATTGGATGCACAAGATTGGTTAAAAACCCAAATTAGATTAGAATAAGCCTAGGGAGAACGAAAATGACCTAAATGTTCAACCAATGACACAAAATGACACAAAATCACATATTGGATGCACAAGATTGGTTAAAAACCCTAATTGGATTAGAATAAGCCTAGGGAGGACGAAAATTACCTAAATGTTCAACCAATGACACAACATGACCCAAAATCACATATTGGATGCACAACATTGGTTTAAAACCCTAATTGGATTAGAATAAGCCTAGGGAGGACGAAAATGACCTAAATGTTCAACCAATGAAACAAAATCACATATTGGATGCACAAGATTGGTTAAAAATCCTAATTGGATTAGAATAACCCTAGGGAGGACGAAAATGACCTAAATGTTCAACCGATGACACAAAATGACACAAAATCATATATTGGATGCACAAGATTGGTTTAAAACCCTAATTGTATTAGAATAAGCCTAGGGAGGACGAAAATGACCTAAATGTTCAACCAATGACACAAAATGACACAAAATCACATATTGGTTGCACAAGATTGGTTAAAAACCTAATTGGATTAGAATAAGCCTAGGGAGGACGAAAATGACCTAAATGTTCAACCAATGACACAAAATGACACAAAATCACATATTGGATGCACAAGATTGGTTAAAAACCCTAATTGGATTAGAATAAGCCTAGGGAGGACGAAAATTACCTAAATGTTCAACCAATGACACAAAATGACACAAAATCACATATTGGATGCACAAGATTGGTTAAAAACCGTAATTGGATTAGAGTAAGCCTAGGGAGGACGAAAATGACCTAAATGTTAAACCAATGACACAAAATGACACAAAATCACATATTGGATGCACAAGATTGGTTAAAAACCCTAATTCGATTAGAATTAGCCTAGGGAGGACGAAAATGACCTAAATGTTCAACCAATGACACAAAATGACACAAAATCACATATTGGATGCACAAGATTGGTTAAAAACCGTAATTGGATTAGAATAAGCCTAGGGAGGACGAAAATGACTTAAATGTTCAACCAATGACACAAAATTACATATTGGACGCACAAGATTGGTTAAAAACCCTAATTGGATTAGAATAAGCCTAGGGAGGACGAAAATGACCTAAATGTTCAACCAATGACACAAAATGACACAAAATAACATATTGCATGCACAAGATTGGTTAAAAACCCTAATTGGATTAGAATAAGCCTAGGGAGGACGCAAATGACCTAAATGTTCAACCAATGACACAAAATCACATATTGGATGCACAAGATTGGTTAAAAACCCTAATTGGATTAGAATAAGCCTAGGGAGGACGAAAATGACCTAAATGTTCAACCAATGAAACAAAATCACATATTGGATGCACAAGATTGGTTAAAAATCCTAATTGGATTAGAATAACCCTAGGGAGGACGAAAATGACCTAAATGTTCAACCAATGACACAAAATGACACAAAATCACATATTGGATGCACAAGATTTGATAGAAACCCTAATTGGATTAGAATAAGCCTAGGGAGAACGAAAATGACCTAAATGTTCAACCAATGACACAAAATGACACAAAATCACATATTGGATGCACAAGATTGGTTAAAAACCCTAATTGGATTAGTATAAGCCTAGGGAGGACGAAAATGACCTAAATGTTCAACCAATGACACAAAATGACACAAAATCATATATTGGATGCACTTGGTTTAAAACCCTAATTGTATTAGAATAAGCCTAGGGAGGACGAAAATGACCTAAATGTTCAACCAATGATACAAAATGACACAAAATCACATATTGGATGCACAAGATTGGTTAAAAACCTAATTGGATTAGAATAAGCCTAGGGAGGACGAAAATGACCTAAATGTTCAACCAATGACACAAAATGACACAAAATAACATATTGGATGCATAAGATTGTTTAAAAACCTAATTGGATTAGAATAAGCCTAGGGAGGACGAAAATGACCAAAATGTTCAACCAATGACACAAAATGCACAAAATAACATATTGGATCCACAAGATTGGTTAAAAACCCTAATTGGATTAGAATAAGCCTAGGGAGGACGAAAATGACCTAAATGTTCAACCAATGACACAAAATGACAGAAAATCACATATTGGATGCACAAGATTGGTTAAAAACCCTAATTGGATTAGAATAACCCTAGGGAGGACGAAAATGACCTAAATGTTCAACCAATGACATAAAATTACACAAAATCACATATTGGTTGCACAAGATTGGTTAAAAACCCTAATTGGATTAGAATAAGCCTAGGGAGGACGAAAATGACCTAAATGTTCAACCAATGACACAAAATCACATATTGGATGCACAAGATTGGTTAAAAACCCTAATTGGATTAGAATAAGCCTAGGGAGGACGAAAATGACCTAAATGTTCAACCAATGACACAAAATCACATATTGGATGCACAAGATTGGTTAAAAACCCTAATTGGATTAGAATAAGCCTAGGGGGGACGAAAATGACCTAAATGTTCAACCAATGACACAAAATCACATATTGGATGCACAAGATTGGTTAAAAACCCTAATTGGATTAGAATAAGCCTAGGGAGGACGAAAATGACCTAAATGTTACACCAATGACACAAAATTACACAAAATCACATATTGGATGCACAAGATTGGTTAAAAACCCTAATTGGATTAGAATAAGCCTAGGGAGGACGAAAATGACCTAAATGTTCAACCATTGACACAAAATCACATATTGGATGCACAAGATTGGTTAAAAACCCTAATTGGATTAGAATAAGCCTAGGGTGGACGAAAATGACCTAAATGTTCAACCAATGACACAAAATGACACAAAATCACATATTGGATGCATCAGATTGGTTAAAAACCTTAATTTGATTAGAATAAGCCTAGGGAGGACGAAAATGACCTAAATGTTCAACCAATGACACAAAATGACACAAAATCACATATTGGATGCACAAGATTGGTTAAAAACCCTAATTGGATTAGAATAAGCCTAGGGAGGACGAAAATGACCTAAATGATCAACCAATGACACAAAATCACATATTGGCTGCACAAGATTGGTTAAAAACACTAATTGGATTAGAATAGCTCTAGGGAGGACGAAAATGACCTAAATGTTAAACCAATGACACAAAATCACATATTGGATGCACAAGATTGGTTAAAAACCCTAATTGGATTAGAATAAGCCTAGGGAGGACGAAAATGACCTAAATGTTCAACCAATGACACAAAATCACATATTGGATGCACAAGATTGATTAAAAACCCTAATTGGATTAGAATAAGCCTAGGGAGGACGAAAATGACATAAATGTTCAACCAATGACACAAAATTACATATTGGATGCACAAGATTGGTTAAAAACCCTAATTGGATTAGAATAAGCCTATGGAGGACGAAAATGACCTAAATGTTCAACCAATGACACAAAATGACACAAAATCACATATTGGATGCACAAGATTGGTTAAAAACCCTAATTGGATTTGAATAAGCCTAGGGAGGACGAAAATGACCTAAATGTTCAACCAATGACACAAAATGACACAAAATCACATATTGGATGCACAAGATTGGTTAAAAACCCTAATTGGATTAGAATAAGCCTAGGGAGGACGAAAATGACCTAAATGTTCAACCAATGACACAAAATGACAGAAAATCACATATTGGATGCACAAGATTGGTTAAAAACCCTAATTGGGTTAGAATAAGTTTAGGGAATACGAAAATGACATAAATGTTCAACCAATGACACAAAATGACACAAAATCACATATTGGATGCCCAAGATTGGTTAAAAACCCTAATTGGATTAGAATAAGCCTAGGGAGGACAAAAATGACCTAATTGGATTACCAATGACACAAAATCAATTATTATATGCAAAAGAGTGGTTAAAAACCCTAATTGGATTAGAATAAGCCTAGGGAGGACGAAAATGACCTAAATGTTCAACCAATGACAAAAAATCACATATTGGATGCACAAGATTGGTTAAAAACCCTAATTGGATTAGAATAAGCCTAGGGTGGACGAAAATGACCAAAATGTTCAACCAATGACACAAAATCACATATTGGATGCACAAGATTGGTTAAAAACCCTAATTGGATTAGAATAAGCCTAGGGAGGACGAAAATGACCTAAATGTTCAACCAATGACACAAAATCACATATTGGATGCACAAGATTGGTTAAAAACCTAATTGGATTAAAAAGAGCCTAGGGAGGACGAAAAAGACCTAAATGTTCAACCAATGACACAAAATGACACAAAATCACATATTGGATGCACAAGATTGGTTAAAAACCCTAATTGGATTAGAATAAGCATAGCGAGGACGAAAATGACCTAAATGTTCAACCAATGACACAAAATCACATATTGGATGCACAAGATTGGTTAAAAACCCTTATTGGATTAGAATAAGCTTAGGGAGGATGAAAATGACCAAAATGTTCAACCAATGACACAAAATCACATATTGGATGCACAAGATTGGTTAAAAACCCTAATTGGATTAGAATAAGCCTAGGGAGGACGAAAATGACCTAAATGTTCAACCAATGACACAAAATCACATATTGGATGCACAAGATTGGTTAAAAACCCTAATTGGATTAGAATAAGCCTAGGGAGGACGAAATTGACCTAAAAGTTCAACCAATGACACAAAATCACATATTGGATGCACAAGATTGGTTAAAAACCCTAATTGGATTAGAATAAGCCTAGGGAGGACGAAAATGACCTAAATGATCAACCAATAACACAAAATGACACAAAATCACATATTGGATGCACATGATTGGTTAAAAACCATAATTGGATTAGAATAAGTCTAGGGAGGACGAAAATGACCTAAATGTTCAACCAATGACACAAAATGACACAAAATCACATATTGGATGCACAAGATTGGTTAAAAACCCTAATTGGATTAGAATAAGCCTAGGGAGGACGAAAATGACCTAAATGTTCAACCAATGACACAAAATCACATATTGGATGCACAAGATTGGTTATATACCCTAATTGGATTAGAATAAGCCTAGGGAGGACGAAAATGACCTAAATGTTCAACCAATGACACAAAATGACACAAAATCACATATTGGATGCACAAGATTGGTTAAAAACCCTAATTGGATTAGAATAAGCCTAGGGAGGACGAAAATGACCTAAATGTTCAACCAATGACACAAAATGACAAAAAATCACATATTGGATGCACAAGATTTGTTAAAAACCCTAATTGGATTAGAATAAGCCTAGGGAGGACGAAAATGACCTAAATGTTCAACCAATGACACAAAATCACATATTGAATGCACAAGATTGGTTTAAAACCCTAATTGGATTAGAATAAGCCTAGGGACGACGAAAATGACCTAAATTTTCAACCAATTACACAAAATAACACAAAGTCACATATTGGATGCACAAGATTGGTTAAAAATCCTAATTGGATTAGAATAAGCCTAGGGAGGACGAAAATGACCTAAATGTTCAACCAATGACACAAAATGACACAAAATCACATATTGGATGCACAAGATTGGTTAAAAACCCTAATTGGATTAGAATAAGCCTAGGGAGGACGAAAATGACCTAAATGTTCAACCAATGACACAAAATGACACAAAATCACATATTGGATGCACAAGATTGGTTAAAAACTCTAATTGGATTAGAATAAGCCTAGCGAGGACGAAAATGACCTAATTGGGTTACCAATGAAATAAAATCACTTATTATGTGCACAAGATTGGTTAAAAACCCTAATTGGATTAGAATAAGCCTAGGGAGTACGAAAATGACCTAAATGTGCAACCAATGACACAAAATCACATATGGTATGCACAAGATTGGATAAAAATCCTAATTGGATTAGAATAAGCCTGGGGAGGACGAAAATGACCTAAATGTACAACCAATGACACAAAATCACATATTGGATGCACAAGATTGGTTAAAAACCCTAATTGGATTAGAATAAGCCTAGTGAGGACGAAAATGACCTAATTGAATTACCAATGACACAAAATCACTTATTATATGCACAAGATTGGTTAAAAACCCTAATTGGATTAGAATAAGCCTAGGGAGGACGAAAATGACCTAATTGTTCAACCAATGATACAAAATGGCACAAAATCACATATTGGATGCACAAGATTGGTTAAAAACCCTAATTGGATTAGAATAAGCCTATGGAGGACGAAAATGACCTAAATGTTCAACCAATGACAAAAAATGACACAAAATCACATATTGGATGCACAAGATTGGTTAAAAACCCTAATTGGATTAGAATAAGCCTAGGGAGGACGAAAATGACACAAATGTTCAACCAATGACACAAAATCACATATTGGATGCACAAGATTGGTTAAAAACCCTAATTGGATTAGAATAAGCCTAGGGAGGACGAAAATGACCTAAATGTTCAACCAATGACACAAAATCACATATTGGATGCACAAGATTGGTTAAAAACCCTATTTGGATTAGAATAAGCCTAGGGAGGAAGAAAATGACCTAAATGTTCAACCAATTACACAAAATGACATAAAATCACATATTGGATGCATAAGATTGGTTAAAAACCCTAATTGGTTTAGAATAAGCCTAGGGAGGACGAAAATGACCTAAATGTTCAACCAATGACACAAAATGACACAAAATCACATATTGGATGCACAAGATTGGTTAAAAAACCCTAATTCGATTAGAATAAGCCTAGGGAGGACGAAAATGACCTAAATGTTCAACCAATGACACAAAATGACACAAAATCACATATTGGATGCACAAGATTGGTTAAAAACCCTAATTGGATTAGAATAAGCCTAGGGAGGACGAAAAAGACCTAAATGTTCAACCAATGACACAAAATGACACCAAATCACATATTGGATGCACAAGATTGGTTAAAAACCCTAATTGGATCAGAATAAGCCTAGGAGGACGAAAACGACCTAAATGTTCAACTAATGACACAAAATCACATATTGGATGCACAAGATTAATTAAAAACATTAGTTGTATTAGAATAAGCCTAGGGAGGACGAAAGAGACCTAAATGTTCAACCAATGACACAAAATCACATATTGGATGCACAAGATTGGTTAAAAACCCTAATTGGATTAGAATAAGCCTAGGGAGGACGAAAATGACCTAAATGTTCAACCAATGACACAAAATCACATATTGGATGCACAAGATTAATTAAAAACATTAGTTGTATTAGAATAAGCCTAGGGAGGACGAAAGAGATCTAAATGTTCAACCAATGACACAAAATCACATATTGGATGCACAAGATTGGTTTAAAACCCTAATTGGATTAGAATAAGCCTAGGGAGGACGAAAATGACCTAAATGTTCAACCAATGACACAAAATGACACAAAATCACATATTGGATGCACAAGATTGGTTAAAAACCCTAATTGGATTAGAATAAGCCTAGGGAGGACGAAAATGACCTAAATGTTCAACCAATGACAGAAAATCACATAGTGGATGCACAAGATTGGTTAAAAACCCTAATTGGATTAGAATAAGCCTAGGGTGGACGAAAATGACCTAAATGTTCAACCAATGACACAAAATCACATATTGGATGCACAAGATTGGTTAAAAACCCTAATTGGATTAGAATAAGCCTAGGGAGGATGAAAATGACCTAAATGTTCAACCAATGACACAAAATCATATATTGGATGCACAAGATTGGTTAAAAACCCTAATTGGATTAGAATAAGCCTGGGGAGGACGAAAATGACCTAAATGTTCAACCAATGACACAAAATGACACAAAATCACATATTGGATGCACAAGATTTGATAGAAACCCTAATTGGATTAGAATAAGCCTAGGGAGAACGAAAATGACCTAAATGTTCAACCAATGACACAAAATGACACAAAATCACATATTTGATGCACAAGATTCGTTAAAAACCCTAATTGGATTAGAATAAGCCTAGGGAGGACGAAAATGACAAAAATGTTCAACCAATGACACAAAATCACATATTGGATGCACAAGATTGGTTAAAAACCCTAATTGGATTAGAATAAGCCTAGGGAGGACGAAAATGACCTAAATGTTCAACCAATGACACAAAATAACATATTGGATGCACAAGATTGGTTAAAAACCCAAATTGGATTAGAATAAGCCTGGGGAGGACGAAAATGACCTAAATGTTCAACCAATGACACAAAATCACATATTGGACGCACAAGATTGGTTAAAAACCCTAATTGGATTAGAATAAGCCTAGGGAGGACGAAAATGACCTAAATGTTCAACCAATGACACAAAATCACATATTGGATGCACAAGATTGGATAAAAACCCTAATTGGATTAGAATAAGCCTAGGGAGGACGAAAATGACAAAAATGTTCAACCAATGACACAAAATCACATATTGGATGCACAAGATTGGTTAAAAACCCTAATTGGATTAGAATAAGCCTAGGGAGGACGAAAATGACCTAAATGTTCAACCAATGACACAAAATGACACAAAATTACATATGGGATGCACAAGATTGGTTAAAAACCCTAATTGGATTAGAATAAGCCTAGAGAGGAGGAAAATGATCTAAATGTGCAACCAATGACACAAAATCGTGTATTGGATGCACAAGATTGTTTAAAAACCCTAATTGGATTAGAATAAGCCTTGGGAGGACGAAAATGACCTAAATGTTCAACCAATGACACAAAATGACACAAAATCACATATTGGATGCACAAGATTGGTTAAAAACCCTAATTGGATTAGAATAAGCCTAGGGAGGACGAAAATGACCTAAATGTTCAACCAATGACACAAAATGACACCAAATCACATATTGGATGCACAAGATTGGTTAAAAACCCTAATTGGATTAGAATAAGCCTAGGGAGGACGAAAATGAACTAAATGTTCAACCAATGACATAAAATCACATATTGGATGGACAACATTGGTTAAAAACCCTAATTGGATTAGAATAAGCCTAGGGAGGACGAAAATGACCTAAATGTTCAACCAATGACACAAAATGACAAAAAATCACATATTGCATGCACAAGATTGGTTAAAAACCCTAATTGGATTAGAATAAGCCTAGGGAGGACGAAAATGACCTAAATGTTCAACCAATGACACAAAATGACACAAAATTACATATTGGATGCACAAGATTGGTTAAAAACCCTAATTGGATTAGAATAAGCCTAGGGAGGACGAAAATGACCTAAATGTTCAACCAATGACACAAAATGACACAAAATTACATATTGCATGCAAAAGATTGGTTAAAAACCCTAATTGGATTAGAATAAGCCTAGGGAGGACGAAAATGACCTAAATGTTCAACCAATGACACAAAATGACACAAAATCACATATTGGATGCACAAGATTGGTTAAAAACCCTAATTGGATTAGAATAAGCCTAGGGAGGACGAAAATGACCTAAATGTTCAACCAATGACACAAAATGACACAAAATTATATATTGCATGCACAAGATTGGTTAAAAACCCTAATTGGATTAGAATAGGCCTAGGGAAAACGAAAATGACCTAAATGTTATACCAATGACACAAAATGACACAAAATCACATATTGGATGCACATGATCGGTTAAAAACCCTAATTGGATTAGAATAAGCCTAGGGAGGACCAAAATGACCTAAATGTTCAACCAATGACACAAAATGACACAAAATCACATATTGGATGCACAAGATTGGTTAAAAACCCTAATTGGATTAGAATAAGCCTAGGGAGGACGAAAATGACCTAAATGTTCAACCAATGACACAAAATCACATATTGGATGCACAAGATTGGTTAAAAACCGTAATTGCATTAGAATAAGCCTAGGGAGGACTAAAATGACCTAAATGTTCAACCAATGATTCAAAATGAAACAAAATCACATATTGGATGCACAAGTTTGGTTAAAAACCCTAATTGGATTAGAATAAGCCTAGGGAGGACGAAAATGACCTAAATGTTCAACCAATGACACAAAATCACATATTGGATGCACAAGATTGGTTAAAAACACTAATTGGATTAGAATAACTCTAGGGAGGACGAAAATGACCTAAATGTTCAACCAATGACACAAAATCACATATTGGAAGCACAAGATTGTTTAAAAACCCTAATTGGAATAGAATAAGCCTAGGGTGGACGAAAATGACCTAAATTTTCAACCAATGACACAAAATGACACAAAATCACATATTGGATGCATAAGATTGGTTAACAACCTTAATTGGATTAGAATAAGCCTAGGGAGGACGAAAATGACCTAAATGTTCAACCAATGACACAAAATGACACAAAATCACATATTGGATGCACAAGATTGGTTAAAAACCCTAATTGGATTAGAATAAGCCTAGGGAGGACGAAAATGACCTAAATGTTCAACCAATGACACAAAATCACATATTCGATGCACAAGATTGGTTAAAAACCGTAATTGCATTAGAATAAGCCTAGGGAGGACGAAAATGACCTAAATGTTCAACCAATGATTCAAAATGACACAAAATCACATATTGGATGCACAAGATTGGTTAAAAACCCTAATTGGATTAGAATAAGCCTAGGGAGGACGAAAATGACCTAAATGTTCAACCAATGACACAAAATCACATATTGGATGCACAAGATTGGTTAAAAACCCTAAGTGGATTAGAATAGACCTAGGGAGGACGCAAATGACCAAAATGTTCAATGAATGACACAAAATGACACAAAATCACATATTGGATGCACAAGATTGGTTAAAAACCCTAATTGGATTAGAATAAGCCTAGGGAGGATGAAAATGACCTAAATGTTCAACCAATGACACAAAATGACACAAAATCACATATTGGATGCACAAGATTGGTTTAAAACCCTAATTGGATTAGAATAAGCCTAGGGAGGACGAAAATGACCTAAATGTTCAACCAATGACAAAAAATGACACAAAATCACATATTGGATGCACAAGATTGGTTAAAAACCCTAATTGGATTAGAATAAGCCTAGGGAGGACGAAAATGACACAAATGTTCAACCAATGACACAAAATCACATATTGGATGCACAAGATTGGTTAAAAACCCTAATTGGATTAGAATAAGCCTAGGGAGGACGAAAATGACCTAAATGTTCAACCAATGACACAAAATCACATATTGGATGCACAAGATTGGTTAAAAACCCTAATTGGAATAGAATAACCCTAGGGAGGACGAAAATGACCTAAATGTTCAACCAATGACACAAAATGACACAAAATCACATATTGGATGCACAAGATTGGTTAAAAACCCTAATTGGATTAGAATAAGCCTAGGGAGGACGAAAATGACCTAAATGTTCAACCAATGACCCAAAATGACACAAAATCACACATTGGATGCACTAGATTGGTTAAGAACCTTAATTGGATAAGAATAAGCCAAGGGAGGACGAAAATGACCTAAATGTTCAACCAATGACACAAAATGACACAAAATCACATATTGGATGCACAAGATTGGTTAAAAACCCTAATTGGATTAGAATAAGCCTAGGGAGGACGAAAATGACCTAAATGTTCAACCAATGACCCAATATGACACAAAATCACATATTGGATGCACAAGATTGTTGTTAAAAACCCTAATTCGATTAGAATAAGCCTAGGGAGGACGAAAATGACCTAAATGTTCAACCAATGACACAAAATGACACAAAATCACATATTGGATGCACAAGATTGGTTAAAAACCCTAATTGGATTAGAATAAGCCTAGGGAGGACGAAAATGACCTAAATGTTCAACCAATGATACAAAATGACGCAAAATCACATATTGGACGCACAAGATTGGTTAAAAACCCTAATTGGATTAGAATAAGCCTAGGGAGGACGAAAATGACCTAAATGTTCAACCAATGACACAAAATGACACAAAATCACATATTGGATGCACAAGATTGGTTAAAAACCCTAATTGGATTAGAATAAGCCTAGGGAGGACGAAAATGACCTAAATGTTCAACCAATGACACAAAATGACACAAAATCACATATTAGATGCACCAAATTGGGTAAAAACGCTAATTGGAATAGAATAAGCCTAGGGAGGACGAAAATGACATAAATGTTCAACCAATGACACAAAAACACATATTGGATGCACAAGATTGGTTAAAAACCATAATTGGATTAGAATAAGCCTAGGGAGGACAAAAATGACCTAAATGACACAAAATGACACAAAATCACATATTGGATGCACAAGATTAGTTAAAAACCCTAATTGGATTAGAATAAGCCTAGGGAGGACGAAAATGACCTAAATGTTCAACCAATGACACAAAATGACACAAAATCACATATTGGATGCACAAGATTCGTTAAAAACCCTAATTGGATTAGAATAAGCCTAGGGAGGACGAAAATGACACAAATGTTCAACCAATGACACAAAATCACATATTGGATGCACAATATTGGTTAAAAACCCTAATTGGATTAGAATAAGCCTGGGGAGGACGAAAATGACCTAAATGTTCAACCAATGACACAAAATCACATATTGGATGCACAAGATTGGTTAAAAACCCTAATTGGATTAGAATAAGCCTAGGGAGGACGAAAATGACCTAAATGTTCAACCAATGACACAAAATCACATATTGGATGCACAAGATTGGTTAAAAACCCTAATTGGATTAGAATAAGCCTAGGGAGGATAAAAATGAGCTATATGTTCAACCAATGACACAAAATGACACAAAATCACGTATTGGATGCACAAGATTGGTTAAAAACCGTAATTGGATTAGAATAAGCCTAGGGAGGACGAAAATGACCTAAATGATCAACCAATGACACAAAATCACTTATTGGATGCACAAGATTGGTTTAAAACCCTAATTGGATTAGAATAAGCCTAGGCAGGACGAAAATGACCTAAATGTTCAACCAATGAAACAAAATCACATATTGGATGCACAAGATTGGTTAAAAA
>JBBPBQ010000008.1:6440182-6450621 GCA_037974755.1 Cicer yamashitae | reverse complement strand
ATTTTGTGTCATTTTGTGTCATTGGTTGAACATTTAGGTCATTTTCGTCCTCCCTAGGCTTATTCTAATCCAATTATAGTTTTTAACCAATCTTGTGTATCCAATATGTGATTTTGTGTCATTGGTTGAACATTTAGGTCATTTTCGTCCTCCCTAAGCTTATTCTAATCCAATTATAGTTTTTAACCAATCTTGTGCATCCAATATGTGATTTTGTGTCATTGGTTGAACATTTAGGTCATTTTCGTCCTCCCTAGGCTTATTCCAATCCAATTAGGGTTTTTAACCAATCTTGTGCATCCAATATGTGATTTTGTGTCATATTGTGTCATTGGTTGAACATTTAGGTCATTTTCGTCCTCCCTAGGCTTATTCTAACCCAATTAGGGTTTTTGATAAGGATCTCAAGAGCATGAAGTTGTAACCTCAATGAAGGGGGATTATTTTGGAATGAATTAAAATTTTCTCTAATGAGAATTGTGAGTGAGTTAGGTCTCCTCTTTGAGTTCTTGGATTAGAACTTGTTTGAGTCTTATCAATGGCTTCCTTACCATTGTGGCGATTCTTCATTGGCTTATCAATCATCCTTGATTGTGGCGCCTTCTTCATCTTCTCAACCTAATCCATATTTTGTTTCTTTATAATTTTCGGTTTCCTTTACATCAAACCCTAATTCACAAATTGTGCCAATTTTCGTGTTCAATAACCTGCAATCATATCTCGAGTTCTACAAACTTGTTTTCGGTGATTCAACAGCCTAACTTGCGTTTCGGAACGTCATCTTTCATCTCGTTTTGGAATCGGCCGATTCGGAGTTTCCTAGCTCTGTTTATCGCAATATCCAGCAATACGCGGTTTTGGATCCAATTTGTAAGTTTCCAACCTAGAACGATCCTTATAGTGATTCATGAGAAATAGGATCATATAATGATAAGGATCTCAAGAGCATGAAGATGATCCATATTTTTAATAAATTAGGATGAACTTTATTTATTTTCATTTGGTTTGTAATAATTATTAGTTTGCTTTAATTTGGAATTCTAATATTTTTAATATAGACTTAGTTGATGTTATATGTAAGTGAATATACTTTGCTTCCTTACATTTAGTTTATTTTTATAAAAAAAAAATGATGTAAGCCCAATTTGGGCCTAGAGAATGGTGTTACTTATGACCCATTTAGGTTTAGAGATAATTTTACTATAACTATGATTTTGTAACCTCAATGAAGGGGGATTATTTTGGAATGAATTAAAAATTTCTCTAATGAGAATTGTGAGTGAGTTAGGTCTCCTCTTTGAGTTCTTGGATTAGAACTTGTTTGAGTCTTATCAATGGCTTCCTTACCATTGTGGCGATTCTTCATTGGCTTATCAATCATCCTTGATTGTGGCGCCTTCTTCATCTTCTCAACCTAATCCATATTTTGTTTCTTTATAATTTTCGGTTTCCTTTACATCAAACCCTAATTCACAAATTGTGCCAATTTTCGTGTTCAATAACCTGCAATCATATCTCGAGTTCTACAAACTTGTTTTCGGTGATTCAACAGCCTAACTTGCGTTTCGGAACGTCATCTTTCATCTCGTTTTGGAATCGGCCGATTCGGAGTTTCCTAGCTCTGTTTATCGCAATCTCCAGCAATACGCGGTTTTGGATCCAATTTGTAAGTTTCCAACCTAGAACGATCCTTATAGTGATTCATGAGAAATAGGATCATATCAGTTTTTAACCAATCTTGTGCATCCAATAAGTGATTTTGTGTCATTGGTTGAACATTTAGGTCATTTTCGTCCTCCCTAGGGTTATTCTTATAGTATTAGGGTTTGAAACCAATCTAGTGCATCCAATAAGTAATATTGTGTCATTGGTTGAACATTTAGGTCATTTTCGTCCTCCCTAGTCTTATTCTCATCCAATTAGGGTTTTTGATAAGGATCTCAAGAGCATGAAGATGATCCATATTTTTAATAAATTAGGATGAACTTTATTTATTTTCATTTGGTTTGTAATAATTATTAGTTTGCTTTAATTTGGAATTCTAATATTTTTAATATAGACTTAGTTGATGTTATATGTAAGTGAATATACTTTGCTTCCTTACATTTAGTTTATTTTTATAAAAAAAATGATGTAAGCTCAATTTGGGCCTAGAGAATGGTGTCACTTATGACCCATTTAGGTTTAGAGATAATTTTACTATAACTATGACTTTGTAACCTCAATGAAGGGGATTATTTTGGAATGAATTAAAAATTTCTCTAATGAGAATTGTGAGTGAGTTAGGTCTCCTCTTTGAGTTCTTGGATTAGAACTTGTTTGAGTCTTATCAATGGCTTCCTTACCATTGTGGCGATTCTTCATTGGCTTATCAATCATCCTTGATTGTGGCGCCTTCTTCATCTTCTCAACCTAATCCATATTTTGTTTCTTTATAATTTTCGGTTTCCTTTACATCAAACCCTAATTCACAAATTGTGCCAATTTTCGTGTTCAATAACCTGCAATCATATCTCGAGTTCTACAAACTTGTTTTCGGTGATTCAACAGCCTAACTTGCGTTTCGGAACGTCATCTTTCATCTCGTTTTGGAATCGGCCGATTCGGAGTTTCCTAGCTCTGTTTATCGCAATCTCCAGCAATACGCGGTTTTGGATCCAATTTGTAAGTTTCCAACCTAGAACGATCCTTATAGTGATTCATGAGAAATAGGATCATATCATTTGGTATCAGAGCTTGTCTCTAGGTTTGGAATTGAGTAAAATTTTGTTTATGCATTTTTTTGGTGAAACATAAATTGCTAGTTGTGTTGGTTTTATTTGAATTGCTATCATTACTTAATTTTTGTGTTGCTGCAAATTAAAAAAAAAAAAAAATTGTGTTGTTAAAATTATTGCATACTACCTGTTTGACAAAATTCCTAAGTATGTCATATCCTCAATATATTCGAGATTTTGTATTGGATCCGGAGTATGTGAAATATCTATACGAAAATGGATATGCAAAACAAGCAAGAAAAGTAGAGAAGCTAGCCTTGAGAGAGAAAGAGAAAATCAAAGAAAAGAAAGAAGAGGAGAAATATTTGAGAGACAAAGGGCAAAAAATTGACTCCAACTATTTGTCTAATTTTAATAATTCTCTATTGCAAGTGTTTGAAAAAGTGTCTCCAAATGAAGAATGTCATCAATATATTGAAATTGAAAGTAAAGAGAAAGTTGATGGTAAAATTGAAGGTCTCTTTAAACAAGAAAGTGAGGTAAATGAAGCAATGTTAGTGTTTGAAGATGATTATTCAAAGGTTCCTCAAAAGGATGCTTACAAGGAAATTATTGAGTCACCATTTTTTTGTGATGAAGAGAATGTTCAAGAAACTCAACTTGCTTTGAAGGCTTTGCAAATACAAAGTAACATATTGTTTGCCACAAATTTCAATCCAAAGAAGGTAAATTTGGCTATGAATGACAACTTCAAAAGGTATAACTTTATTACCATCTTTAGAATTTCTTACCTTTACCATAAATGTACTAAGATGTTAATTGTTCAAGATGAAAATGTGATTCACCGACTTATCACATTTGGCAACTTTTCCAAATTTTCATTTGACCCCGGTGGATATGATGAGTTTGTGGTTTGATTGGATTATATCTTCATGTACGATATAATGGAGCTTAAATTCGAGGTCGAATTTCTTCAAGAAAGAGAGAATGATAAGGATCTCAAGAGCATGAAGATGATCCATATTTTTAATAAATTAGGATGAACTTTATTTATTTTCATTTGGTTTGTAATAATTATTAGTTTGCTTTAATTTGGAATTCTAATAGTTTTAATATAGACTTAGTTGATGTTATATGTAAGTGAAGATACTTTACTTCCTTACATTTAGTTTAATTTTATAAAAAAAAAATGATGTAAGCCCAATTTGGGCCTAGAGAATGGTGTCACTTATGACCCATTTAGGTTTAGAGATAATTTTACTATAACTATGATTTTGTAACCTTATTGGGGGGATTTTTTTGGATGAATTAAAATTTCTCTAATGAGAATTGTGAGTGAGTTAGATCTCCTCTTTAAGTTCTTGGATTAGAACTTGTTTGAGTCTTATCAATGGCTTCCTTACCATTGTGGCGATTCTTCATTGGCTTATCAATCATCCTTGATTGTGGCGCCTTCTTCATCTTCTCAGCCTAATCCATCTTTTGTTTTTATTTATTTATAATTTTCAGTTTCCTTTACATCAAACACTAATACACAAATTGTATCGATTTTTGTGTTCAGCAATCTGTGATCATATCTCGAGTTCTAGAAACTTGTTTTCGGTGATTCAACAGCCTAACTTGCGTTTCGGAACGTCATCTTTCATCTCGTTTTGGAATCGGCCGATTCGGAGTTTCCTAGCTCTGTTTATCGCAATCTCCAGCAATACGCGGTTTTGGATCCAATTTGTAAGTTTCCAACCTAGAACGATCCTTATAGTGATTCATGAGAAATAGGATCATATCACTAGGCCTATTCTAATCCAATTAGGGTTTTTAACCAATCTTGTGCACCCAATATGTCATTTTGTGATATTGGTTGAACATTCAGGTCATTTTCGTCCTCCCTAGGCTTATTCTAATCCAATTAGGGTTTTTAACCAATCTTGTGCATCCAATATGTGATTTTGTGCCATTTTGTGTCATTGGTTAAACATTTAGGTCATTTTCGTCCTCCCTAGGCTTATTCTAATCCGATTAGGGTTTTTAACCAATCTAGTGCATCCAATATGTGATTTTGTGTCATTTTGTGTCATTGGTTGAACATTTAGGTCATTTTCGTCCTCCCTTGGCTTATTCTAAACCAATTAGGGTTTTCAACCAATCTTGTGCATCCAATATGTGATTTTGTGTCATTTTGTGTCATTGGTTGAACATTTAGGTCATATTCGTCCTCTCTAGGCTTATTCTAATCCAATTAGGGTTTTTCACCAATCTTGTGCACCCAATATGTCATTTTGTGTCATTGGTTGAACATTTAGGTCATTTTCGTCCTCCCTAGGCTTATTCTAATCCAATTAGGGTTTTTAACCAATCTTGTGCATCCAATATGTGATTTTATGTCATTGGTTGAACATTTAGTTCATTTTCGTCCTCCCTCGGCTTTTTCTAATCCAATTAGGGTTTTTAACCAATCTTGTGCATCCAATATGTGATTTGGTGTCATTTTGTGTCATTGGTTGAACATTTAGGTCATTTTCGTCCTCCCTAGGCTTATTCTAATCCAATTAGGGTTTTTAACCAATCTTGTGCATCCAATATGTGATTTTGTGTCATTTTGTGTCATTGGTTGAACATTTAGGTCATTTTCGCCTTGCTAGGTTTATTCTAATCCAATTAGGGTTTTTAACCAATCTTGTGCATCCAATATGTGATTTTGTGTCATTGGTTGAACATTTAGGTCATTTTCGTCCTCCCTAGGCTTATTCTAATCCAATTAGGGTTTTTAACCAATCTTGTGCATCCAATATGTGATTTTGTGTCATTTTGTGTCATTGCTTGAACATTTAGGTCATTTTCGCCCTCCCTAAGCTTATTCTAATCCAATTAGGGTTTTTAACCAATCTTGTGCATCCAATATGTGATTTTGTGTCATTGGTTGAACATTTAGGTCATTTTCGTCCTCCCTAGGCTTATTCTAATCCAATTAGGGTTTTTAACCAATCTTGTGCATCCAATATGTGATTTTGTGTCATTTTGTGTGATTGGTTGAACATTTAGGTCATTTTTGTCCTCCCTAGGCTTATTCTAATCCAATTAGGGTTTTTAACCAATCTTGTGCATCCAATATTTTATTTTGTGTCATTGGTTGAACATTTAGTTCATTTTCATCCTCCATAGGCTTATTCTAATCCAATTAGGGTTTTTAACCAATCTTGTGCATCCAATATGTGATTTTGTGTCATTGGTTGAACATTTAGGTCATTTTCGTCCTTCCTAGGCTTATTCTAATCCAATTAGGGTTTTTAACCAATCTTGTGCATCCAATATGTGATTTTGTGTCATTGGTTGCACATTTAGGTCATTTTCGTCCTCCCTAGGCTTATTCTAATCCAATTAGGGTTTCTAACCAATCTTGTGCATCCAATATGTGATTTTGTGTCATTTTGTGTCATTGGTTGAACATTTAGGTCATTTTCGTCCTCCCTAGGCTTATTCTAATCCAATTAGGGTTTTTAACCAATCTTTGCATCCAATATGTGATTTTGTGTCATTTTGTGTCATTGGTTGAACATTTAGGTCATTTTCGTCCTCCCTAGGCTTATTCTAATCCAATTAGCGTTTTTAACCAATCTTGTGCATCCAATATGTGATTGTGTCATTGGTTGAACATTTAGGTCATTTTCGTCCCCCCTAGGCTTATTCTAATCCAATTAGGGTTTTCAACCAATCTTTGCATCCAATATGTGATTTTGTGTCTTTTTGGGTCATTGGTTGAACATTTAGGTCATTTTCGTCCTCCCTAGGCTGATTCTAATCCAATTAGGGTTTTTAACCAATCTTGTGCATTCAATATGTGATTTTGTGTCATTTTGTGTTATTGGTTGAACATTTAGGTCATTTTCGTCCTCCCTAGGCTTATTCTAATCCAATTAGTGTTTTTAACCAATCTTGTGCATCCAATATGTGATTTTGTGTCATTTTGTGTCATTGGTTGAACATTTAGGTCATTTTCGTCCTCCCTAGGCTTATTCTAATCCAATTAGGGTTTTTAACCAATCTTGTGCATCCAACATGTGATTTTGTGTCATTGGTTGAACATTTAGGTCATTTTAGTCCTCCGTAGGCGTATTCTAATCCAATTAGGGTTTTTAACCAATCTTGTGCATCCAATATGTGATTTTATGTCATTTTGTGTCATTGGTGGAACATTTAGGTCATTTTTGTCCTCCCTAGGCTTATTGTAATCCAATTAGCGTTTTTAACCAATCTTGTGCATCCAATATGTGATTGTGTCAATGGTTGAACATTTAGGTCATTTTCGTCCTCCCTAGGCTTATTCTAATCCAATTAGGGTTTTTAACCAATCTTGTGCATCCAATATGTGATTTTGTGTCATTTTGTGTCATTGGTTGAACATTTAGGTCATTTTCGTCATCCCTAGGCTTATTCTAATCCAATTAGGGTTTTTAACCAATCTTGTGCATCCAATATATGATTTTGTGTCATTGGTTGAACATTTAGGTCATTTTCGTCCTCCCTAGGCTTATTCTAATCCAATTAGGGTTTTTAACCAATCTTGTGCATCCAATATGTGATTTTGTCTCATTTTGTGTCATTGGTTGAACATTTAGGTCATTTTCGTCCTCCCTAGGCTTATTCTAATCCAATAAGGGTTTTTAACCAATCTTGTGCATCCAATATGTGATTTTGTGTCATTGGTTGAACATTTAGGTCATTTTCATCCTCCCTAGGCTTATTCTAATCCAATTAGGTTTTTTAACCAATCTTGTGCATCCAATATGTGATTTTGTGTCATTTTGTGTCATTGGTTGAACATTTAGGTCATTTTCGTCCTCCCTAGGCTTATTCTAATCCAATTAGGGTTTTTAACCAATCTTTTGCATCCAATATGTGATTTTGTGTCATTTTGTGTCATTGGTTGAACATTTAGGTCATTTTCGTCCTCCCTAGGATTATTCTAACCCAATTAGGGTTTTTAACCAATTTTGTGCATCCAATATGTGATTTTCTATCATTGGTTGAACATTTAGGTCATTTTTGTCCTCCCTAGGCTTATTCTAATCCAATAAGGGTTTTTAACCAATCTTGTGCATCCAATATGTGATTTTGTGTCATTGGTTGAACATTTAGGTCATATTCGTCCTCCCTAGGCTTATTCTAATCCCATTAGGGTTTTTAACCAATCTTGTGCATCCAATATGTGATTTTGTGTCATTTTGTGTCATTGGTTGAACATTTAGGTCGTTTTCGTCCTCCCTAGGCTTATTCTAATCCAATAAGGGTTTTTAACCAATCTTGTGCATCCAATATGTGATTTTGTGTCATTGGTTGAACATTTAGGTCATTTTCGTCCTCCCTAGGCTTATTCTAATCCCATTAGGGTTTATAACCAATCTTGTGCATCCAATATGTGATTTTGTGTCATTTTGTGTCATTGGTTGAACATTTAGGTCATTTTCGTCCTACCTAGGCTTATTCTAATCCAATTAGGGTTTTTAACCAATCTTGTGCATCCAATATGTGATTTTGTGTCATTGGTTGAACATTTTGGTCATTTTCGTCCTCCCTAGGCTTATTCTAATCCAATTATAGTTTTTAACCAATCTTGTGCATCCAATATGTGATTTTGTGTCATTTTGTGTCATTGGTTGAACATTTAGGTCATTTTCGTCCTCCCTAGGCTTATTCTAATCCAATTAGGGTTTTTAACCAATCTTGTGCATCCAATATGTGATTTTGTGTCATTTTGTGTCAATGGTTGAACATTTAGGTCATTTTCGTCCTACCTAGGCTTATTCTAATCCAATTAGGGTTTTTAACCAATCTTGTGCATCCAATATGTGATTTTGTGTCATTGGTTGAACATTTAGGTCATTTTCGTCCTCCCTAGGCTTATTCTAATCCAATTATAGTTTTTAACCAATCTTGTGCATCCAATATGTGATTTTGTGTCATTGGTTGAACATTTAGGTCATTTTCGTCCTCCCTAGGCATATTCTAATCCAATTATAGTTTTTAACCAATCTTGTGCATCCAATATGTGATTTTGTGTCATTTTGTGTCATTGGTTGAACATTTAGGTCATTTTCGTCCTCCCTAGGCTTATTCTAATCCAATTAGGGTTTTTAACCAATCTTGTGCATCCAATATGTGATTTTGTGTCATTTTGTGTCATTGGTTGAACATTTAGGTCATTTTCGTCCTCCCTAGGCTTATTCTAATCTAATTTGGGTTTTTAACCAATCTTGTGCATCCAATATGTGATTTTGTGTCATTTTGTGTCATTGGTTGAACATTTAGGTCATTTTCGTCCTCCCTAGGCTTATTCTAATCCAATTAAGGTTTTTAACCAATCTTGTGCATCCAATATGTGATTTTGTGTCATTTTGTGTCATTGGTTGAACATTTAGGTCATTTTCGTCCTCCCTATGCTTATTCTAATCCAATTAGGGTTTTTAACCAATCTTGTGCATCCAATATGTGATTTTGTGTCATTGGTTGAACATTTAAGTCATTTTCGTCGTCCCTAGGCTTATTTTAATCCAATTAGGGTTTTTAACCAATCTTGTGCATCCAATATGTGTTTTTATGTCATTGGTTGAACATTTAGGTCATTTTCGTCCTCCCTAGGCTTATTCTAATCCAATTAGGGTTTTTAACCAATCTTGTGCATCCAATATGTGATTTTGTGTCATTTGTTGAACATTTAGGTCATTTGCGTCCTCCCTAGGTCTATTCTAATCCAATTAGGATTTTTAACCAATCTTGTGCATCCAATATGTGATTTTGTGTCATTGGTTGAACATTTAGGTCATTTTCGTCCTCCCTAGGCTTATTCTAATCCAATTAGGGTTTTTAACCAATCTTGTGCATCCAATATGTGATTTTGTGTCATTTTGTGTCATTGGTTGAACATTTAGGTCATTTTCGTCCTCCCTAGGCTTATTCTAATCCAATTAGGGTTTTTAACCAATCTTGTGCATCCAATATGTGATTTTGTTTCATTTTGTATCATTGGTTGAACATTTAGGTCATTTTCGTCCTCCCTAGGCTTATTCTAACCCAATTAGGGTTTTCAACCAATCTTGTGCATCCAATATGTGATTTTCTATCATTGGTTGAACATTTAGGTCATTTTCGTCCTCCCTAGGCTTATTCTAATCCAATAAGGGTTTTTAACCAATCTTGTGCATCCAATATGTGATTTTGTGTCATTGGTTGAACATTTAGGTCATATTCGTCCTCCCTAGGCTTATTCTAATCCCATTAGGGTTTTTAACCAATCTTGTGCATCCAATATGTGATTTTGTGTCATTTTGTGTTATTGGTTGAACATTTAGGTCATTTTCGTCCTCCCTAGGCTTATTCTAACCCAATTAGGGTTTTTAACCAATCTTGTGCATCCAATATGTGATTTTGTGTCATTGGTTGAACATTTAGGTCATTTTCATCCTCCCAAGGCTTATTCTAATCCAATAAGGGTTTTTAACCAATCTTGTGCATCCAATATGTGATTTTGTGTCATTGGTTGATCATTTAGGTCATTTTCTTCCTCCCTAGGCTTATTCTAATCCAATTAGGGTTTTTAACCAATCTTGTACATCCAATATGTGATTTTCTGTCATTTTGTGTCATTGGTTGAACATTTCGGTCATATTCGTCCTCCCTAGGCTTATTCTAATCCCATTAGGGTTTTTAACCAATCTTGTGCATCCAATA
>JBBPBQ010000008.1:6415197-6440172 GCA_037974755.1 Cicer yamashitae | reverse complement strand
CCTAGGCTTATTCTAATCCAATTAGGGTTTTTAACCAATCTTGTGCATCCAATATGTGATTTTGGGTCATTGGTTGAACATTTAGGTCATTTTCGTCCTCCCTAGGCTTATTCTAATCCAATTATAGTTTTTAACCAATCTTGTGCATCCAATATGTGATTTTGTGTCATTGGTTGAACATTTAGGTCATTTTCGTCCTCCCTAGGCTTATTCCAATCCAATTATAGTTTTTAACCAATCTTGTGCATCCAATATGTGATTTTGTGTCATTTTGTGTCATTGGTTGAACATTTAGGTCATTTTCGTCCTCCCTAGGCTTATTCTAATCCAATTAGGGTTTTTAACCAATCTTGTGCATCCAATATGTGATTTTGTGTCATTATGTGTCATTGGTTGAACATTTAGGTCATTTTCGTCCTCCCTAGGCTTATTCTAATCCAATAAGGGTTTTTAACCAATCTTGTGCATCCAATATGTGATTTTGTGTCATTGGTTGAACATTTAGGTCATTTTCGTCCTCCCTAGGCTTATTCTAATCCAATTATAGTTTTTAACCAATCTTGTGCATCCAATATGTGATTTTGTGTCATTGGTTGAACATTTAGGTCATTTTCGTCCTCCCTAGGCTTATTCTAATCCCATTAGGGTTTTTAACCAATCTTGTGCATCCAATATGTGATTTTGTGTCATTTTGTGTCATTGGTTGAACATTTAGGTCATTTTCGTCCTCCCTAGGCTTATTCTATTCCAATTAGGGTTTTTAACCAATCTTGTGCATCCAATATGTGATTTTGTGTCATTGGTTGAACATTTAGGTCATTTTCGTCCTCCCTAGGCTTATTCTAATCTAATTAGGGTTTTTAACCAATCTTGTGCATCCAATATGTGATTTTATGTCATTTTATGTCATTGGTTGAACATTTAGGTCATTTTCGTCCTCCCTAGGCTTATTCTAATCCAATTAGGGTTTTTAACCAATCTTGTGCATCCAATATGTGATTTTGTGTCATTTTGTGTCATTGGTTGAACATTTAGGTCATTTTCGTCCTCCCTAGGCTTATTCTAACCCAATTAGGGTTTTTAAACAATCTTGTGCATCCAATATGTGCTTTTGTGTCATTGGTTGAACATTTAGGTCATTTTCGTCCTCCCTAGGCTTATTCTAATCCAATAAGGGTTTTTAACCAATCTTGTGCATCCAATATGTGATTTTGTGTCATTGGTTGAACATTTAGGTCATTTTCGTCCTCCCTAGGCTTATTCTAATCCCATTAGGGTTTTTAACCAATCTTGTGCATCCAATATGTGATTTTGTGTCATTTTGTGTCATTGGTTGAACATTTAGGTCATTTGCATCCTACCTAGGCTTATTCTAATCCAATTAGGGTTTTTAACCAATCTTGTGCATCATATATGTGATTTTGTGTCATTGGTTGAACATTTAGGTCATTTGCGTCCTCCCTAGGCTTATTCTAATCCAATTATAGTTTTTAACCAATCTTGTGCATCCAATATGTGATTTTGTGTCATTGGTTGAACATTTAGGTCATTTTCGTCCTCCCTAGGCTTATTCTAATCCAATTATAGTTTTTAACCAATCTTGTGCATCCAATATGTGATTTTGTGTCATTTTGTGTCATTGGTTGAACATTTAGGTCATTTTCGTCCTCCCTAGGCTTATTCTAATCCAATTAGGGTTTTTAACCAATCTTGTGCATCCAATATGTGATTTTGTGTCATTTTGTGTCAATGGTTGAACATTTAGGTCATTTTCGTCCTACCTAGGCTTATTCTAATCCAATTAGGGTTTTTAACCAATCTTGTGCATCCAATATGTGATTTTGTGTCATTGGTTGAACATTTAGGTCATTTTCGTCCTCCCTAGGCTTATTCTAATCCAATTATAGTTTTTAACCAATCTTGTGCATCCAATATGTGATTTTGTGTCATTGGTTGAACATTTAGGTCATTTTCGTCCTCCCTAGGCATATTCTAATCCAATTATAGTTTTTAACCAATCTTGTGCATCCAATATGTGATTTTGTGTCATTTTGTGTCATTGGTTGAACATTTAGGTCATTTTCGTCCTCCCTAGGCTTATTCTAATCCAATTAGGGTTTTTAACCAATCTTGTGCATCCAATATGTGATTTTGTGTCATTGGTTGAACATTTAGGTCATTTTCGTCCTTCCCAGGCTTATTCTAATCCAATTATAGTTTTTAACCAATCTTGTGCATCCAATATGTCATTTCGTGTCATTGGTTGAATATTTAGGTCATTTTCGTCCTCCCTTGGCTTATTCTAATCCAATTATAGTTTTTAACCAATCTTGTGCATCCAATATGTGATTTTGTGTCATTTTGTGTCATTGGTTGAACATTTAGGTCATTTTCGTCCTCCCTAGGCTTATTCTAATCCAATTAGGGTTTTTAACCAATCTTGTGCATCCAATATGTGATTTTGTGTCATTATGTGTCATTGGTTGAACATTTAGGTCATTTTCGTCCTCCCTAGGCTTATTCTAATCCAATAAGGGTTTTTAACCAATCTTGTGCATCCAATATGTGATTTTGTGTCATTGGTTGAACATTTAGGTCATTTTCGTCCTCCCTAGGCTTATTCTAATCCAATTATAGTTTTTAACCAATCTTGTGCATCCAATATGTGATTTTGTGTCATTGGTTGAACATTTAGGTCATTTTCGTCCTCCCTAGGCTTATTCTAATCCCATTAGGGTTTTTAACCAATCTTGTGCATCCAATATGTGATTTTGTGTCATTTTGTGTCATTGGTTGAACATTTAGGTCATTTTCGTCCTCCCTAGGCTTATTCTATTCCAATTAGGGTTTTTAACCAATCTTGTGCATCCAATATGTGATTTTGTGTCATTTTGTGTCATTGGTTGAACATTTAGGTCATTTTCGTCCTCCCTAGGCATATTCTAATCCAATTAGGGTTTTTAACCAATCTTGTGCATCCAATATGTGATTTTGTGTCATTTTTTGTCATTGGTTGAACATTTAGGTCATTTTCGTCCTCCCTAGGCTTATTCTAATCCAATTAGGGTTTTTAACCAATCTTGTGCATCCAATATGTGATTTTGTGTCATTATGTGTCATTGGTTGAACATTTAGGTCATTTACTTCCTCCCTAGGCTTATTCTAATCTAATTAGGGTTTTTAACCAATCTTGTGCATCCAATATGTGATTTTGTGTCATTTTGTGTCATTTGTTGAACATTTAGGTCATTTTCGTCCTCCCTAGGCTTATTCTAATCCAATTAGGGTTTTTAACCAATCTTGTGCATCCAATATGTGATTTTCTTTCATTTTGTGTCATTGGTTGAACATTTAGGTCATTTTCGTCCTCCCTAGGCTTATTCTAATCCAATTAGGGTTTTTAACCAATCTTGTGCATCCAATATGTGATTTTGTGTCATTGGTTGAACATTTAGGTCATTTTCGTCTTCCCTAGGCTTATTCCAATCCAGTTAGGGTTTTTAACCAATCTTTTGCACCCAATATGTCATTTTGTGTCATTGGTTGAACATTTAGGTCATTTTCGTCCTCCATAGGCTTATTCTAATCCAATTAGGGTTTTTAGCCAATCTTGTGCATCCAATATGTGATTTTGTGTCATTTTGTGTCATTGGTTGAACATTTAGGTCATTTTCGTCCTCCCTAGGCTTATTCTAATCCAATTAGGGTTTTTAACCAATCTTGTGCATCCAATATGTGATTTTGTGTCATTTTGTGTCATTGGTTGAACATTTAGGTCATTTTCGTCCTGCCTAGGCTTATTCTAACCCAATTAGGGTTTTTAACCAATTTTGTGCATCCAATATGTGATTTTCTATCATTGGTTGAACATTTAGGTCATTTTCGTCCTTCCTAGGCTTATTCTAATCCAATAAGGGTTTTTAACCAATCTTGTGCATCTAATATGTGATTTTGTGTCATCGGTTGAACATTTAGGTCATATTCGTCCTCCCTAGGCTTATTCTAATCCCATTAGGGTTTTTAACCAATCTTGTGCATCCAATATGTGATTTTGTGTCATTTTGTGTCATTGGCTGAACATTTCGGTAATTTTCGTCCTACCTAGGCTAATTCTAATCCAATTAGTGGTTTTAACCAATCTTGAGCATCCAATATGTGATTTTGTGTCATTTTGTCTCATTGGTTGAACATTTAGGTTATTTTCGTCCTCCCTAGGCTTATTCTAATCCAATTAGGGTTTTTAACCAATCTTGTGCATCCAATATGTGATTTTGTGTCATTTTGTGTCATTGGTTGAACATTTAGGTCATTTTCGTCCTCCCTAGGCCTATTCTAATCTAATTAAGGTCTTTAACCAATCTTGTGCATCCAATATGTGATTTTGTGTCATTGGTTGAACATTTAGGTCATTTTCGTCCTCCCTAGGCTTATTCTAATCCAATTAGGGTTTTTAACCAATCTTGTGCATCCAATATGTGATTTTGTGTCATTTTGTGTCATTGGTTGAACATTTAGGTCATTTTCGTCCTGCCTAGGCTTATTCTATTCTAATTAGGGTTTTTAAGCAATCTTGTGCATCCAATAGTGGTTTTGTGTCATTTTGTGTCATTGGTTGAACAATTAGGTCATTTTCGTCCTCCCTAGGCTTATTCTAATCCAATTAGGGTTTTTAACCAATCTTGTGCATCCAATATGTGATTTTGTGTCATTTTGTGTCATTGGTTGAACATTTAGGTCATTTTCTTCCTCCCTCGGCTTATTCTAATCCAATTTGGGTTTTTAACCAATCTTGTGCATCCAATATGTGATTTTGTGTCATTGGTTGAACATTTATGTCATTTTCGTCCTACCTAGGCTTATTCTAATCCAATTAGGGTTTTTAACCAATCTTGTGCATCCAATATGTGATTTTGTGTCATTGGTTGAACATTTAGGTCATTTTCGTCCTCCCTAGGCTTATTCTAATCCAATTAGGGTTTTTAACCATTCTTGTGCATCCAATATGTGATTTTGTGTCATTTTGTGTCATCGGTTGAACATTTAGGTCATTTTCGTCCTCCCTAGGCTTATTCTAATCCAATTAGGGTTTTTAACCAATCTTGTGCATCCAATATGTGATTTTGTGTCATTTTGTGTCATTGGTTGAACATTTAGGTCATTTTCGTCCTCCCTAGGCTTATTCTAATCCAATTATGGTTTTTAACCATAATTGTGCATCAATTATGTGATTTTGTGTCATTGTTTGAACATTTGGGTCATTTTCGTCCTCCCTAGGCTTATTCTATTCCAATTATTGTTTTTAACCAATCTTGTGCATCCAATATGTGATTTTGTGTCATTTTGTCTCATTGGTTGAACATTTAGGTTATTTTCGTCCTCCCTAGGCTTATTCTAATCCAATTAGGGTTTTTAACCAATCTTGTGCATCCAATATGTGATTTTGTGTCATTTTGTGTCATTGGTTGAACATTTAGGTCATTTTCGTCCTCCCTAGGCTTATTCTAACCCAATTAGGGTTTTTAACCAATCTTGTGCATCCAATATGTGATTTTATGTCATTTTGTGTCATTGGTTGAACATTTAGGTCATTGTCGTCCTCCCTAGGCTTATTCCAATCCAACTAGGGTTTTTAACCAATCTTGTGCATCCAATATGTGATTTTGTGTCATTGGTTGAACATTTAGGTCATTTTCGTCCTTCCTAGGCTTATTCTAATCCAATTAGGGTTTTTAACCAATCTTGTGCATCCAATATGTGATTTTGTGTCATTTTGTGTCAATGGTTGAACATTTAGGTCATTTTCGTCCTACCTAGGCTTATTCTAATCCAATTAGGGTTTTTAACCAATCTTGTGCATCCAATATGTGATTTTGTGTCATTGGTTGAACATTTAGGTCATTTTCGTCCTCCCTAGGCTTATTCTAATCCAATTATAGTTTTTAACCAATCTTGTGCATCCAATATGTGATTTTGTGTCATTTTGTGTCATTGGTTGAACATTTAGGTCATTTTCGTCCTCCCTAGGCTTATTCTAATCCAATTATAGTTTTTAACCAATCTTGTGTATCCAATATGTGATTTTGTGTCATTGGTTGAACATTTAGGTCATTTTCGTCCTCCCTAAGCTTATTCTAATCCAATTATAGTTTTTAACCAATCTTGTGCATCCAATATGTGATTTTGTGTCATTGGTTGAACATTTAGGTCATTTTCGTCCTCCCTAGGCTTATTCCAATCCAATTAGGGTTTTTAACCAATCTTGTGCATCCAATATGTGATTTTGTGTCATTTTGTGTCATTTTGTGTCATCGGTTGAACATTTAGGTCATTTTCGTCCTCCCTAGGCTTATTCTAATCCAATTAGGGTTTTTATCCAATCTTGTGCATCCAATATGTGATTTTGTGTCATTGGTTAAACATTTAGGTCATTTTCGTTCTCCCTAGGCTTATTCTAATCCAATTAGGGTTTTTAACCAATCTTGTGCATCCAATATGTGATTTTGTGTCATTGGTTGAACATTTTGGTCATTTTCGTCCTCCCTAGGTTTATTCTAATCCAATTATGGTTTTTAACCAATATTGTGCATCCAAAATGTGATTTTGTGTCATTTTGTGTCATTGGTTGAACATTTAGGTCATTTTCGTCCTCCCTAGGCTTATTCTAATCCAATTAGGGTTTTTAACCAATCTTGTGCATCCAATATGTGATTTTGTGTCATTTTGTGTCATTGGTTGAACATTTAGGTCATTTTCGTCCTCCCTAGGCTTATTCTAACCCAATTAGGGTTTTTAAACAATCTTGTGCATCCAATATGTGCTTTTGTGTCATTGGTTGAACATTTAGGTCATTTTCGTCCTCCCTAGGCTTATTCTAATCCAATAAGGGTTTTTAACCAATCTTGTGCATCCAATATGTGATTTTGTGTCATTGGTTGAACATTTAGGTCATTTTCGTCCTCCCTAGGCTTATTCTAATCCAATTATAGTTTTTAACCAATCTTGTGCATCCAATATGTGATTTTGTGTCATTGGTTGAGCATTTAGGTCATTTTCGTCCTCCCTAGTTTAATTCTAATCCAATTAGGGTTTTTAACCAATCTTGTGCATCCAATATGTGATTTTGTGTCATTGGTTGATCATTTAGGTCATTTTCTTCCTCCCTAGGCTTATTCTAATCCAATTAGGGTTTTTAACCAATCTTGTACATCCAATATGTGATTTTCTGTCATTTTGTGTCATTGGTTGAACATTTAGGTCATTTTCGTCCTCCCTAGGCTTATTCTAATCCAATTAAGGTTTTTAACCAATCTTGTGCATCCAATATGTGATTTTGTGTCATTTTGTGTCATTGGTTGAACATTTAGGTCATTTTCGTCCTCCCTAGGCTTATTCTAATCCAATTATGGTTTTTAACCATAATTGTGCATCAATTATGTGATTTTGTGTCATTGTTTGAACATTTGGGTCATTTTCGTCCTCCCTAGGCTTATTCTATTCCAATTATTGTTTTTAACCAATCTTGTGCATCCAATATGTGATTTTGTGTCATTTTGTCTCATTGGTTGAACATTTAGGTTATTTTCGTCCTCCCTAGGCTTATTCTAATCCAATTAGGGTTTTTAACCAATCTTGTGCATCCAATATGTGATTTTGTGTCATTTTGTGTCATTGGTTGAACATTTAGGTCATTTTCGTCCTCCCTAGGCTTATTCTAACCCAATTAGGGTTTTTAACCAATCTTGTGCATCCAATATGTGATTTTATGTCATTTTGTGTCATTGGTTGAACATTTAGGTCATTGTCGTCCTCCCTAGGCTTATTCCAATCCAACTAGGGTTTTTAACCAATCTTGTGCATCCAATATGTGATTTTGTGTCATTGGTTGAACATTTAGGTCATTTTCGTCCTTCCTAGGCTTATTCTAATCCAATTAGGGTTTTTAACCAATCTTGTGCATCCAATATGTGATTTTGTGTCATTTTGTGTCAATGGTTGAACATTTAGGTCATTTTCGTCCTACCTAGGCTTATTCTAATCCAATTAGGGTTTTTAACCAATCTTGTGCATCCAATATGTGATTTTGTGTCATTGGTTGAACATTTAGGTCATTTTCGTCCTCCCTAGGCTTATTCTAATCCAATTATAGTTTTTAACCAATCTTGTGCATCCAATATGTGATTTTGTGTCATTTTGTGTCATTGGTTGAACATTTAGGTCATTTTCGTCCTCCCTAGGCTTATTCTAATCCAATTATAGTTTTTAACCAATCTTGTGTATCCAATATGTGATTTTGTGTCATTGGTTGAACATTTAGGTCATTTTCGTCCTCCCTAAGCTTATTCTAATCCAATTATAGTTTTTAACCAATCTTGTGCATCCAATATGTGATTTTGTGTCATTGGTTGAACATTTAGGTCATTTTCGTCCTCCCTAGGCTTATTCCAATCCAATTAGGGTTTTTAACCAATCTTGTGCATCCAATATGTGATTTTGTGTCATTTTGTGTCATTGGTTGAACATTTAGTTCATTTTCGTCCTCCCTAGGCTTATTCTAATCCAATTAGGGTTTTTAACCAATCTTGTGCATCCAATATGTGATTTTATGTCATTTTGTGTCATTGGTTGAACATTTAGGTCATTTTCGTCCTCCCTAGGCTTATTCTAATCCAATTAGGGTTTTTAACCAATCTTGTGCACCCAATATGTGATTTTATGTCATTTTGTGTCATTGGTTGAACATTTAGGTCATTTTCGTCCTCCCTAGGCTTATTCTAATCCAATTAGGGTTTTTAACCAATCTTGTGCATCCAATATGTGATTTTGTGTCATTGGTTGAACATTTAGGTCAATTTTGTCCTCCCTAGGCTTATTCTAATCCAATTAGGGTTTTTAACCAATCTTGTGCATCCAATATGTGATATTGTGTCATTGGTTGAACATTTAGGTCATTTTCGTCCTCCCTAGTCTTATTTTAATCCAATTAGGGTTTTTAACCAATCTTGTGCATCCAATATGTGATTTTGTGTCATTTTGTGTCATTGGTTGAACATTTAGGTCGTTTTCGTCCTCCCTAGGCTTATTCTAATCCAATTAGGGTTTTTAACCAATCTTGTGCATATAATAAGTGATTTTGTGTCATTGGTAATCCAATGAGGTCATTTTCGTCCTCGCTAGGCTTATTCTAATCCAATTAGGGTTTTTAACCAATCTTGTGCATCCAATATGTGAATTTGTGTCATTTTGTGTCATTGGTTGAACATTTAGGTCGTTTTCGCCCTCCCTAGGCTTATTCTAATCCAATTAGGGTTTTTAACCAATCTTGTGCATCCAATATGTGATTTTGTGTCATTGGTTGAACATTTAGGTCATTTTTGTCCTCCCTAGGCTTATTCTAATCCAATTAGGGTTTTTAACCAATCTTGTGCATCCAATATGTGATTTTGTGTCATTGGTTGAACATTTAGGTCATTCTCGTCCTCCCTAGGCTTATTCTAATCCAATTAGGGTTTTTAACCAATCTTGTGCATCCAATATGTGATTTTGTGTCATTGGTTGAACATTTAGGTCATTTTTGTCCTCCCTAGGCTTATTCTAATCCAATTAGGGTTTTTAACCAATCTTGTGCATCCAATATGTGATTTTGTGTCATTGGTTTAACATTTAGGTCATTTTCGTCCTCCCTAGGCTTATTCTAATCCAATTAGGGTTTTTAACAAATCTTGTGCATCCAATATGTGATTTTGTGTCATTAGTTGAACATTTAGGTCGTTTTCGTTCTCCCTAGGCTTATTCTAATCCAATTAGGGTTTTTAACCAATCTTGTGCATCCAATCTGTGATTTTGTGTCATTTTGTGTCATTGGTTGAACATTTAGGTCATTTTCGTCCCCTCTAGGCTTATTCTAATCCAATTAGGGTTTTTAACCAATCTTGTGCATCCAATATGTGATTTTGTGCCATTGGTTGAAAATTTAGGTCATTTTCGTCCTCCCTAGGCTTATTCTAATCCAATTAGGGTTTTTAACAAATCTTGTGCATCCAATATGTGATTTTGTGTCATTAGTTGAACATTTAGGTCGTTTTCGTTCTCCCTAGGCTTATTCTAATCCAATTAGGGTTTTTAACCAATCTTGTGCATCCAATATGTGATTTTGTGTCATTTTGTGTCATTGGTTGAACATTTAGGTCATTTTCGTCCTCCCTAGGCTTATTCTAACCCAATTAGGGTTTTTAACCAATCTTGTGCATCCAATATGTGATTTTATGTCATTTTGTGTCATTGGTTGAACATTTAGGTCATTGTCGTCCTCCCTAGGCTTATTCCAATCCAACTAGGGTTTTTAACCAATCTTGTGCATCCAATATGTGATTTTGTGTCATTGGTTGAACATTTAGGTCATTTTCGTCCTTCCTAGGCTTATTCTAATCCAATTAGGGTTTTTAACCAATCTTGTGCATCCAATATGTGATTTTGTGTCATTTTGTGTCAATGGTTGAACATTTAGGTCATTTTCGTCCTACCTAGGCTTATTCTAATCCAATTAGGGTTTTTAACCAATCTTGTGCATCCAATATGTGATTTTGTGTCATTGGTTGAACATTTAGGTCATTTTCGTCCTCCCTAGGCTTATTCTAATCCAATTATAGTTTTTAACCAATCTTGTGCATCCAATATGTGATTTTGTGTCATTTTGTGTCATTGGTTGAACATTTAGGTCATTTTCGTCCTCCCTAGGCTTATTCTAATCCAATTATGGTTTTTAACCAATCTTGTGCATCAATTATGTGATTTTGTGTCATTTTGTGTCATTGTTTGAACATTTAGCTCATTTTCGTCCTCCCTAGGCTTATTCTAATCCAATTATGGTTTTTAACCAATCTTGTGCATCCAATATGTGATTTTGTGTCATTCTGTGTCATTGGTTGAACATTTAGGTCATTTTCGTCCTCCCTAGGCTTATTCTAATCCAATTAAGATTTTTAACCAATCTTGTGCATCCAATATGTGATTTTGTGTCATTTTGTGTCATTGGTTGAACATTTAGGTCATTTTCGTCCTCCCTAGGCTTATTCTAATCCAATTAGGGTTTTTAACCAATCTTGTGCATCCAATATGTGATTTTGTGTCATTGGTTGAACATTTAGGTCATTTTCGTCCTCTCAAGGTTTTTCTATTCCAATTAGGGTTTTTAACCAATCTTGTGCATCCCATATGTGATTTTGTGTCATTGGTTGAACATTTAGGTCATTTTCGTCCTCCCTAGGCTTATTCTAATCCAATTAGGGTTTTTAACCAATCTTGTGCATCCAATATGTGATTTTGTGTCATTTTGTGTCATTGGTTGAACATTTAGGTCATTTTCGTCCTCCCTAGGCTTATTCTAACCCAATTAGGGTTTTTAAACAATCTTGTGCATCCAATATGTGCTTTTGTGTCATTGGTTGAACATTTAGGTCATTTTCGTCCTCCCTAGGCTTATTCTAATCCAATAAGGGTTTTTAACCAATCTTGTGCATCCAATATGTGATTTTGTGTCATTGGTTGAACATTTAGGTCATTTTCGTCCTCCCTAGGCTTATTCTAATCCAATTAGGGTTTTTAACAAATCTTGTGCATCCAATATGTGATTTTGTGCAATTAGTTGAACATTTAGGTCGTTTTCGTTCTCCCTAGGCTTATTCTAATCCAATTAGGGTTTTTAACCAATCTTGTGCATCCAATATGTGATTTTGTGTCATTTTGTGTCATTGGTTGAACATTTAGGTCATTTTCGTCCTCCCTAGGCTTATTCTAATCCAATTAGGGTTTTTAACCAATCTTGTGCATCCAATATGTGATTTTGTGTCATTGGTTGAACATTTAGGTCATTTTCGTCCTCCCTAGGCTTATTCTAATCCAATTAGGAAATGATGAGGAACTAGAATGCATAACAAAGGAAGGAAGCATAGAAGATATTCAAGGTCTTGGAACTCCAATGACAAGAGCAAGGTCAAAGAAGGCAAAGGGGGTTCTAAATAACTTGATAACCACTTTATTTGAAACAAGTACAACTCATGAAGACTTGAAGCCCAAGATAGTCAATTGCTTAATCCAAATTGAAGAAGCTAAGGAATGAAGGCTGATTTTATGTGTTATCAAATTTTAATATTAGTTTTAATTAAAGTAGTAGACTGAATTAGTAAGAAATTTGGGTCTAATTGAAAAAACTTCAGTTGGGCCAAATTTAAATAACTTGTAAGGAGGTGCCACTATAAAAGGCAAACTCTTATCTTGTTTTAGGGGATTTTTAAACATTATTTTTTGTTGGTGAGGCTTTTTGCTCTCTAGAGTTCTTGAAAGAATTCAATTTGAACTTATCAAGGTTCTTAATCCTTGTGGCGTTCTTTTTGGCTTATCAATCCCTAGATTGTGGCGCCATTCTGTTCTTGGTTCTTTTACTGAATAATAATAAGTTTGAGTTTCCTTTACATCAAACCCTAATACACAAATTGTGCCAATTTTCGTGTTCAGTAACCTGTTACCATATCTTGAGTTCTACACACTTGTTTTCGGCGATTCAACATCCTAACTTGCGTTTCAGAACGTCATCTTTCACCTCGTTTTGGAATCGGCCGATTCTGAGTTTCGCAGCTCCGTTTATTGCGTTCTCCAGCAATACGCGATTTCTGATTCAATCTGTAAGTTTCCAACCTAGAACGATCTTAAAGTGACTCATTACAAATAGGATCATATCATTTGGTATCAGAGCTTGTCTCTAGGTTTGGAATTGAGTAAAATTTTGTTTATGCATTTTTTTGGTGAAACATAAATTGCTAGTTGTGTTGGTTTTATTTGAATTGCTATCATTACTTAATTTTTGTGTTGCTGCAAATTAAAAAAAAAAAATTGTGTTGTTAAAATTATTGCATACTACCTGTTTGACAAAATTCCTAAGTATGTCATATCCTCAATATATTCGAGATTTTGTATTGGATCCGGAGTATGTGAAATATCTATACGAAAATGGATATGCAAAACAAGCAAGAAAAGTAGAGAAGCTAGCCTTGAGAGAGAAAGAGAAAATCAAAGAAAAGAAAGAAGAGGAGAAATATTTGAGAGACAAAGGGCAAAAAATTGACTCCAACTATTTGTCTAATTTTAATAATTCTCTATTGCAAGTGTTTGAAAAAGTGTCTCCAAATGAAGAATGTCATCAATATATTGAAATTGAAAGTAAAGAGAAAGTTGATGGTAAAATTGAAGGTCTCTTTAAACAAGAAAGTGAGGTAAATGAAGCAATGTTAGTGTTTGAAGATGATTATTCAAAGGTTCCTCAAAAGGATGCTTACAAGGAAATTATTGAGTCGCCATTTTTTTGTGATGAAGAGAATGTTCAAGAAACTCAACTTGCTTTGAAGCCTTTGCAAATACAAAGTAACATATTGTTTGCCACAAATTTCAATCCAAAGAAGGTAAATTTGGCTATGAATGACAACTTCAAAAGGTATAACTTTATTACCATCTTTAGAATTTCTTACCTTTACCATAAATGTACTAAGATGTTAATTGTTCAAGATGAAAATGTGATTCACCGACTTATCACATTTGGCAACTTTTCCAAATTTTCATTTGACCCCGGTGGATATGATGAGTTTGTGGTTTGATTGGATTATATCTTCATGTACGATATAATGGAGCTTAAATTCGAGGTCGAATTTCTTCAAGAAGGAGAGAATGATAAGGATCTCAAGAGCATGAAGATGATCCATATTTTTAATAAATTAGGATGAACTTTATTTATTTTCATTTGGTTTGTAATAATTATTAGTTTGCTTTAATTTGGAATTCTAATATTTTTAATATAGACTTAGTTGATGTTATATGTAAGTGAATATACTTTGCTTCCTTACATTTAGTTTATTTTTATAAAAAAAAAATGATGTAAGCCCAATTTGGGCCTAGAGAATGGTGTTACTTATGACCCATTTAGGTTTAGAGATAATTTTACTATAACTATGATTTTGTAACCTCAATGAAGGGGGATTATTTTGGAATGAATTAAAAATTTCTCTAATGAGAATTGTGAGTGAGTTAGGTCTCCTCTTTGAGTTCTTGGATTAGAACTTGTTTGAGTCTTATCAATGGCTTCCTTACCATTGTGGCGATTCTTCATTGGCTTATCAATCATCCTTGATTGTGGCGCCTTCTTCATCTTCTCAACCTAATCCATATTTTGTTTCTTTATAATTTTCGGTTTCCTTTACATCAAACCCTAATTCACAAATTGTGCCAATTTTCGTGTTCAATAACCTGCAATCATATCTCGAGTTCTACAAACTTGTTTTCGGTGATTCAACAGCCTAACTTGCGTTTCGGAACGTCATCTTTCATCTCGTTTTGGAATCGGCCGATTCGGAGTTTCCTAGCTCTGTTTATCGCAATCTCCAGCAATACGCGGTTTTGGATCCAATTTGTAAGTTTCCAACCTAGAACGATCCTTATAGTGATTCATGAGAAATAGGATCATATCAGTTTTTAACCAATTTTGTGCATCCAATATGTGATTTTCTATCATTGGTTGAACATTTAGGTCATTTTCGTCCTCCCTAGGCTTATTCTAATCCAATAAGGGTTTTTAACCAATGTTGTGCATCGAATATGTGATTTTGTGTCATTGGTTGAACATTTAGGTCATATTCGTCCTCCCTAGGCTTATTCTAATCCCATTAGGGTTTTTAACCAATCTTGTGCATCCAATACGTGATTTTGTGTCATTTTGTGTCATTGGTTGAACATTTAGGTCATTTTCGTCCTACCTACACTAATTCTAATCCAATTAGGGGTTTTAACCAATCTTGAGCATCCAATATGTGATTTTGTGTCATTTTGTCTCATTGGTTGAACATTTAGGTCATTTTCGTCCTCCCTAGGCTTATTCTAATCCAATTAGGGTTTTTAACCAATCTTGTGCATCCAATATGTGATTTTGTGTCATTTTGTGTCATTGGTTGAACATTTAGGTCATTTTCGTCCTCCCTAGGCTTATTCTAATCCAATTATGGTTTTTAACCAATCTTGTGCATCCAATATGTGATTTTGTGTCATTTTGTGTCATTTGTAATCCAATTAGGTCATTTTCGTCCTCCCTAGGCTTATTCTAATCCAATTAGGGTTTTTAACCAATCTTGTGCATCCAATATGTGATTTTGTGTCATTTTGTGTCATTGGTTGAACATTTAGGTCATTTTCGTCCTACCTAGGCTTATTCTAATCCAATTAGGGTTTTTAACCAATCTTGTGCATCCAATATGTGATTTTGTGTCATTTTGTGTCATCTGTAATCCAATTAGGTCATTTTCGTCCTCCCTAGGCTTATTCTAATCCAATTAGGGTTTTTAACCAATCTTGTGCATCCAATATGTGATTTTGTGTCATTGGTTGAACATTTAGGTCATTTTCGTCCTCCCTAGGCTTATTCTAATCCAATTAGGGTTTTTAACCAATCTTGTGCACCCAATATGTGATTTTGTGTCATTGGTTGAACATTTAGGTCATTTTCGTCCTCCCTAGGCTTATTCTAATCCAATTAGGGTTTTTAACCAATCTTGTGCATCCAATATGTGATTTTGTGTCATTGGTTGAACATTTAGGTCATTTTCGTCCTCCCTAGGCTTATTCTCATCCAATTAGGGTTTTTAACCATTCTTGTGCATCCAATATGTGATTTTGTGTCATTTTGTGTCATTGGTTGAACATTTAGGTCATTTTCGTCCTCCCTAGGCTTATTCTAATCCAATTAGGGTTTTTAACCAATCTTGTGCATCCAATATGTGATTTTGTGTCATTGGTTGAACATTTAGGTCATTTTTGTCCTCCCTAGGCTTATTCTAATCCAATTAGGGTTTTTAACCAATCTTGTGCATCCAATATGTGATTTTGTGTCATTTTGTGTCATTGGTTGAACATTTAGGTCATTTTCGTCCTTGCTAGGCTTATTCTAATCCAATTAGGGTTTTTAACCAATCTTGTGCATCCAATATGTGATTTTGTGTCATTGGTTGAACATTTAGGTCATTTTCGTCCTCCCTAGGCTTATTCTAATCCAATTAGGGTTTTTAACCAATCTTGTGCATCCAATATGTGATTTTGTGTCATTTTGTGTCATTGGTTGAACATTTAGGTCATTTTCGTCCTCCCTAGGCTTATTTTAATCCAATTAGGGTTTTTAACCAATCTTGTGCATCCAATATGTGATTTTGTATCATTTTGTGTCATTGGTTGAACATTTAGGTCATTTTCGTCCTCCCTAGGCTTATTCTAATCCAATTAGGGTTTTTAACCAATCTTGTGCATCCAATATGTGATTTTGTGTCATTGGTTGAGCATTTAGGTCATTTTCGTCCTCCCTAGTTTAATTCTAATCCAATTAGGGTTTTTAACCAATCTTGTGCATCCAATATGTGATTTTGTGTCATTGGTTGATCATTTAGGTCATTTTCTTCCTCCCTAGGCTTATTCTAATCCAATTAGGGTTTTTAACCAATCTTGTACATCCAATATGTGATTTTCTGTCATTTTGTGTCATTGGTTGAACATTTAGGTCATATTCGTCCTCCCTAGGCTTATTCTAATCCCATTAGGGTTTTTAACCAATCTTGTGCATCCAATATGTGATTTTGTATCATTTTGTGTCATTGGTTGAACATTTAGGTCATTTTCGTCCTCCCTAGGCTTATTCTAATCCAATTAAGGTTTTTAACCAATCTTGTACATCCAATATGTGATTTTGTGTCATTTTGTGTCATTGGTTGAACATTTAGGTCATTTTCGTCCTCCCTAGGCTTATTCTAATCCAATTATGGTTTTTAACCAATCTTGTGCATCCAATATGTGATTTTGTGTCATTTTGTGTCATTGGTTGAACATTTAGGTCATTTTCGTCCTCCCTAGGGATATTCTAATCCAATTAGGGTTTTTAACCAATCTTGTGCATCCAATATGTGATTTTGTGTCATTTTGTGTCATTGGTTGAACATTTAGGTCATTTTCGTCCTCCCTAGGCTTATTCTAATCCAATTAGGGTTTTTAACCAGGCTTGTGCATCCAATATGCGAGTTTGTGTCATTGGTTGAACATTTAGGTCATTTTCGTCCTCCATAGGCTTATTCTAATCCAATTAGGGTTTTTAACCAATCCTGTGCATCCAATATGTGATTTTGTGTCATTGGTTGAACATTTAGGTCATTTTCGTCCTCCCTAGGCTTATTCTAATCCAATTAGGGTTTTTAACCATTCTTGTGCATCCAATATGTGATTTTGTGTCATTTTGTGTAATTGGTTGAACATTTATGTCATTTTCGTCCTCCCTAGGCTTATTCTAATCCAATTAGGGTTTTTAACCAATCTTGTGCATCCAATATGTGATTTTGTGTCATTTTGTGTCATTGGTTGAACATTTAGGTCATTTTCGTCCTCCCTAGGCTTATTCTAATCCAATTAGGGTTTTTACCAATCTTGTGCATCCAATGTGTGATTTTATGTCATTGGTTGAACATTTAGGTCATTTTCGTCCTCCCTTGGGTTATTCTTATCCAATTAGGGTTTTTAACAAATCTTGTACATCCAATATGTGATTTTGTGTCATTTTGTATCATTGGTTGAACATTTACGTCATTTTCGTAGTCCCTAGGCTTATTCTAATCCAATTAGGGTTTTTAACCAATCTTGTGCATCCAATATGTGATTTTGTGTCATTTTGTGTCATTGGATGAACATTTAGGTCATTTTCGTCCTCCCTAGGCTTATTCTAATCCAATTAGGGTTTTTAACCAATCTTGTGCATCCAATATGTGATTTTGTGTCATTTTGTGTCATTGGTTGAACATTTAGGTCATTTTCGTCCTCCCTAGGCTTATTCTAATCCAATTAGGGTTTTTAACCAATCTTGTGCATCCAACATGTGATTTTGTGTCATTGGTTGAGCATTTAGGTCATTTTCGTCCTCCCTGGTTTAATTCTAATCCAATTAGGGTTTTTAACCAATCTTGTGCATCCAATATGTGATTTTGTGTCATTGGTTGATCATTTAGGTCATTTTTGTCCTCCATAGGCTTATTCTAATCCAATTAGGGTTTTGAACCAATCTTGTACATCCAATATGTGATTTTGTGTCATTTTGTGTCATTGGTTGAACATTTAGGTCATATTCGTCCTCCCTAGGCTTATTCTAATCCCATTAGGGTTTTTAACCAATCTTGTGCATCCAATATGTGATTTTATGTCATTGGTTGAACATTTAGGTCATATTCGTCCTCCCTAGGCTTATTCTAATCCCATTAGGGTTTTTAACCAATCTTGTGCATCCAATATGTGATTTTGTATCATTGGTTGAACATTTAGGTCATTTTTGTCCTCCCTAGGCTTATTCTAATCCAATAAGGGTTTTTAACCAATCTTGTGCATCCAATATGTGATTTTGTGTCATTGGTTTAACATTTAGGTCATATTCGTCCTCCCTAGGCTTATTCTAATCCCATTAGGGTTTTTAACCAATCTTGTGCATCCAATATGTGATTTTGTATCATTTTATGTCATTGGTTGAACATTTAGGTCATTTTCGTCCTCCCTAGGCTTATTCTAATCCAATTAAGGTTTTTAACCAATCTTGTGCATCCAATATGTGATTTTGTGTCATTTTGTGTCATTGGTTGAACATTTAGGTCATTTTCGTCCTCCCTAGGCTTATTCTAACCCAATTAGGGTTTTTAACCAATCTTGTGCATCCAACATGTGATTTTGTATCATTGGTTCAACATTTAGGTCATTTTCGTCCTCCCTAGGCTTATTCTAATCCAATAAGGGTTTTTAACCAATCTTGTGCATCCAATATGTGATTTTGTGTCATTGGTTGAAAATTTAGGTCATTTTCGTCCTCCCTAGGCTTATTCTAATCCCATTAGGGTTTTTAACCAATCTTGTGCATCCAATATGTGATTTTGTGTCATTTTGTGTCATTGGTTGAACATTTAGGTCATTTTCGTCCTACCTAGGCTTATTCTAATCCAATTAGGGTTTTTAACCAATCTTGTGCATCCAATATGTGATTTTGTGTCATTGGTTGAACATTTTGGTCATTTTCGTCCTCCCTAGGCTTATTCTAATCCAATTATAGTTTTTAACCAATCTTGTGCATCCAATATGTGATTTTGTGTCATTTTGTGTCATTGGTTGAACATTTAGGTCATTTTCGTCCTCCCTAGGCTTATTCTAATCCAATTATAGTTTTTAACCAATCTTGTGTATCCAATATGTGATTTTGTGTCATTGGTTGAACATTTAGGTCATTTTCGTCCTCCCTAAGCTTATTCTAATCCAATTATAGTTTTTAACCAATCTTGTGCATCCAATATGTGATTTTGTGTCATTGGTTGAACATTTAGGTCATTTTCGTCCTCCCTAGGCTTATTCCAATCCAATTAGGGTTTTTAACCAATCTTGTGCATCCAATATGTGATTTTGTGTCATTTTGTGTCATTGGTTGAACATTTAGGTCATTTTCGTCCTCCCTAGGCTTATTCTAATCCAATTAGGGTTTTTAACCAATCTTGTGCATCCAATATGTGATTTTGTGTCATTTTGTGTCATTGGTTGAACATTTAGGTCATTTTCGTCCTCCCTAGGCTTATTCTAATCGAATTAGGGTTTTTAACCAATCTTGTGCATCCAATATGTGATTTTATGTCATTGGTTGAACATTTAGGTCATTTTCGTCCTCCCTAGGCTTATTCTAATCCAATTAGGGTTTTTAACCAATCTTGTGCATCCAATATGTGATTTTGTGTCATTTTGTGTCATGGGTTGAACATTTAGGTCATTTTCCTCTTCCCTAGGCATATTCTAATCCAATTAGGGTTTTTAACCAATCTTGTGCATCCAATATGTGATTTTGTGTCATTTTGTGTCATTGGTTGAACATTTAGGTCATTTTCATCCTCCCTAGGCTTATTCTAATCCAATTAGTGATTTTAACCAATCTTGTGCATCCAATATGTGATTTTGTGTCATTGGTTGAACATTTAGGTCATTTTCGTCCTCCCTAGGCTTATTCTAATCCAATTAGGGTTTTTAACCAATCTTGTGCATCCAATATGTGATTTTGTCTCATTTTGTGTCATTGGTTGAACATTCAGGTCATTTTCGTACTCCCTAGGCTTATTCTAATCCAATTAGGGTTTTTAACCAATCTTGTGCATCCAATATGTGATTTTGTGTCATTGGTTGAACATTTAGGTCATTTTTGTCCTCCCTAGGCTTATTCTAATCCAATTAGGGTTTTTAACCAATCTTGTGCAACCAATATGTGAGATTGTGTCATTGGTTGAACATTTAGGTCATTTTCGTCCTCCCTAGGCTTATTCTAATCCAATTAGGGTTTTTAACCAATCTTGTGCATCCAATATGTGATTTTGTGTCATTTTGTGTCATTGGTTGAACATTTAGGTCATTTTCGTCCTCCCTAGGCTTATTCTAATCCAATTAGTGTTTTTAACCATTCTTGTGCATCCAATATGTGATTTTGTTTAATTGGTTGAACATTTAGGTCATTTTGGCCTTGCTAGGCTTGTTCTAATCCAATTAGGATTTTTAACCAATCATGTGCATCCAAATATGTGATTTTTTGTCATTGGTTGAACATTTAGGTCATTTTCGTCCTCCCTAGGCTTATTCTAATCCAATTAGGGTTTTTAACCAATCTTGTGCATCCAATATGTGATTTTGTGTCATTTTGTGTCATTGGTTGAACATTTAGGTCATTTTCGTCCTCCCTAGGCTTATTCTAATCCAATTATGGTTTTTAACCAATCTTGTGCATCCAATATGTGATTTTGTGTCATTTTGTGTCATCAGTTGAACATTTAGGTCGTTTTCGTCCTCGCTAGGCTTATTCTAATCCAATTAGGGTTTTTAACCAATCTTGTGCATCCAATATGTGATTTTGTGTCATTTTGTGTCATTGGTTGAACATTTAGGTCATTTTCGTCCTCCCTAGGCTTATTCTAATCCAATTAGGGTTTTTAACCAATCTTGTGCATCCAATATGTGACTTTGTGTCATTGGTTGCACATTTAGGTCATTTTCGTCCTCCCTAGGCTTATTCTAATCCAATTAGGGTTTTTAACCAATCTTGTGCATATAATAAGTGATTTTATGTCATTGGTAATCCAATTAGGTCATTTTCGTCCTCGCTAGGCTTATTCTAATCCAGTTAGGGTTTTTAACCAATCTTGTGCATCCAATATGTGATTTTGTGTCATTGGTTGCACATTTATGTCATTTTCGTCCTCCCTAGGCTTATTCTAATCCAATTAGGGTTTTTAACCAATCTTGTGCATCCAATATGTGATTTTGTGTCATTTTGTGTCATTGGTTGAACATTTAGGTCATTTTCGTCCTCCCTAGGATTATTCTAATCCAATTAGGGTTTCTAACCAATCTTGTGCATCCAATATGTGATTTTGTGTCATTTTATGTCATTGGTTGAACATTTAGGCCGTTTTCGTCCTCCCTTGGCCTATTCTAATCCAATTAGGGTTTTTAACCATTCTTGTGCCTCCAATATGTGATTTTGTGTCATTTTGTGTCATTGGTTGAACATTTTGGTCATTTTCGTCCTCCCTAGGCTTATTCTAATCCAATTAGGGTTTTTAACCAATCTTGTGCATCCAATATTTGATTTTGTGTCATTGGTTGAACATTTAGGTCATTTTCGTCCTCCCTAGGCTTATTCTAATCCAATTAGGGTTTTTAATCCATCTTGTGCATCCAATATGTGATTTTGTGTCATTTTGTGTCATTGGTTGAACATTTAGGTCATATTCGTCCTCCCTAGGCTTATTCTAATCCAATTAGGGTTTTTAACCAATCTTGTGCATCCAATATGTGATTTTGTGTCATTGGTTGAACATTTAGGTCATATTCGTCCTCCCTAGGCTTATTCTAATACCATTAGGGTTTTTAACCAATCTTGTGCATCCAATATGTGATTTTGTGTCATTGGTTGAACATTTAGGTCATTTTCGTCCTCCCTAGGCTTATTCTAGTCCCATTAGGGTTTTTAACCAATCTTGTGCATCCAATATGTGATTTTTTGTCATTTTGTGTCATTGGTTGAACATTTAGGTCATTTTCGTCCTACCTAGGCTTATTCTCATCCAATTAGGGGTTTTAACCAATCTTGTGCATCCAATATGTGATTTTGTGTCATTTTGTGTCATTGGTTGAACATTTAGGTCATTTTCGTCCTCCCTAGGCTTATTCTAATCCAATTAGGGTTTTTAACCAATCTTGTGCATCCAATATGTGATTTTGTGTCATTGGTTGAACATTTAGGTCATTTTCGTCCTCCCTAGACTTATTCTAATCCAATTAGGGTTTTTAACCAATCTTGTGCATCCAATATGTCATTTTGTGTCATTGGTTGAACATTGAGGACATTTTCGTCCTCTCTAGGCTTATTCTAATCCAATTAGGGTTTTAACCAATCTTGTGCATCCAATATGTGATTTTGTGTCATTTTGTGTCATTGGTTGAACATTTAGGTCATTTTCGTCCTCCCTAGGCTTATTCTAATCCAATTATGGTTTTTAACCAATCTTGTGCATCCAATATGTGATTTTGTGTAATTTTGTGTCATTGGTTGAACATTTAGGTCATTTTCGTCCTCCCTAGGCTTATTCTAATCCAATTAGGGTTTTTAACCAATCTTGTGCATCCAATATGTGATTTGTGTCATTTTGTGTCATTGGTTGTATATTTAGGTCATTTTCGTCCTCCCTAGGCTTATTCTAATCCAATTAGGGTTTTTAACCAATCTTGTGCATCCAATATGTGATTTTGTGTCATTGGTTGAACATTTAGGTCATTTTTGTCCTCCCTAGGCTTATTCTAATCCAATTAGGGTTTTTAACCAATTTTGTGCATCCAATATGTGATTTTGTGTCATTTTGTGTCATTGGTTGAACATTTAGGTCATTTTCGTCCTCCCTAGGCTTATTCTAATCCAATTAGGGTTTTTAACCAATCTTGTGCATCCAATAAGTGATTTTGTGTCATTTTGTGTCATTGGTTGAACATTTAGGTAATTTTCGTCCTCCCTAGGCTTATTCTAATCCAATTAGGGTTTTTAACCAATCTTGTGCATCCAATATGTGATTTTGTGTCATTTTGTGTCATTGGTTGAACATTTAGGTCATTTTCGTCCTCCCTAGGCTTATTCTAATCCAATTAGGGTTTTTAACCAATCTTGTGCATCCAGTATGTGATTTTGTGTCATTTTCTATCATTGGTTGAACATTTAGGTCATTTTCGTCCTCCCTAGGCTTATTATAATCCAATTAGGGTTTTTAACCAATGTTGTGCATCCAATATGTGTTTTTGTGTCATTTTTGTCCTCCCTAGGCTTATTCTAATCCAACTAGGGTTTTTAACCAATCTTGTGCATCCAATATGTGATTTTGTGTCATTTTGTGTCATTGGTTGAACATTTAGGTCATTTTCGTCCTCCCTAGGATTATTCTAATCCAATTAGGGTTTTTAACCAATCTTGTGCATCCAATATGTGATTTTGTGTCATTTTGTGTCATTGGTTGAACATTTAGATCATTTTCGTCCTTCCTATGCTTGTTCTAATCCAATTACGGTTTTTAACCAATCTTGTGCATCCAATATGTGATTTTGTATCATTTTGTGTCATTGGTTGAACATTTAGGTCATTTTCGCCCTCCCTAGGCTTATTCTAATCCAATTAGGGTTTTTAACCAATCTTGTGCATCCAATATGTGATTTTGTGTCATTGGTTGAACATTTAGGTCATTTTCGTCCTCCCTAGGCTTATTCCAATCCAATTAGGGTTTTTAACCAATCTTGTGCATCCAATATGTGATTTTGTGTCATTTTGTGTCATTGGTTGAACATTTAGGTTATTTTGTCCTCCCTAGGCTTATTCTAACCCAATTATGGTTTTTAACCAATTTTGTGCTTCCAATATGTGATTTTCTATCATTGGTTGAACATTTAGGCCATTTTCGTCCTCCCTAGGCTTATTCTAATCCAATAAGGGTTTTTAACCAATGTTGTGCATCGAATATGTGATTTTGTGTCATTGGTTGAACATTTAGGTCATATTCGTCCTCCCTAGGCTTATTCTAATCCAATTAGGGTTTTTAACCAATCTTGTACATCCAATATGTGATTTTGTGTCATTGGTTGAACATTTAGGTCATTTTCGTCCTCCCTAGGCTTATTCTAATCCAATAAGGGTTTTTAACCAATCTTGTGCATCCAATATGTGATTTTGTGTCATTGGTTTAACATTTAGGTCATTTTCGTCCTCCCTTTATTCTAATCCCATTAGGGTTTTTAACCAATCTTGTGCATCCAATATGTGATTTTGTGTCATTTTGTGTCATTGGTTGAACATTTAGGTCATTTTCGTCCTACCTAGGCTTATTCTAATCCAATTAGGGTTTTTAACCAATCTTGTGCATCCAATATGTGATTTTGTGTCATTGGTTGAACATTTAGGTCATTTTTGTCCTCCCTAGGCTTATTCTAATCCAATTAGGGTTTTTAACCAATCTTGTGCAACCAATATGTGATTTTGTGTCATTGGTTGAACATTTAGGTCATTTTCTTCCTCCCTCGGCTTATTCTAATCCAATTTGGGCTTTTAACCAATCTTGTGCATCCAATATGTGATTTTGTGTCATTGGTTGAACATTTAGGTCATTTTCGTCCTCCCTAGGCTTATTCTAATCCAATTAGGGTTTTTAACCAATCTTGTGCATCCAATATGTGATTTTGTGTCATTGGTTGAACATTTAGGTCATTTTCGTCCCCCATAGGCTTATTCTAATCCAATTACGGCTTTTAACCTATCTTGTGCATCCAATATGTGATTTTGTGTCATTTTGTATCATTGGTTGAACATTTAGGTCA
>JBBPBQ010000008.1:6385581-6413398 GCA_037974755.1 Cicer yamashitae | reverse complement strand
TTTCGTCCCCCATAGGCTTATTCTAATCCAATTACGGCTTTTAACCTATCTTGTGCATCCAATATGTGATTTTGTGTCATTTTGTATCATTGGTTGAACATTTAGGTCATTTTCGTCCTCCCTAGGCATATTATAATCCAATTAGGGTTTTTAACCAATCTTGTGCATCCAATATGTGATTTTGTGTCATTTTGTGTCATTGGTTGAACATTTAGGTCATTTTCGTCCTCCCTAAGCTTATTCTAATCCAATTACGGTTTTTAACAAATCTTGTGCATCCAATATGTGATTTTGTGTAATTGGTTGAACATTTAGGTCATTTTCGTCGACCCTAAGCTTATCCTAATCCAATTAGGGTTTTTAACCAATCTTGTGCATCCAATATGGGATTTTGTGTCATTAGTTGAACATTTAGGTCATTTTCGTCCTCCCTAGGGTTATTCTAATCCAATTAGTGTTTTTAACCAATCTTGTGCATCCAATACTTGATTTTGTGTCATTAGTTGAACATTTAGGTCATTTTCGTCCTCCCTAAGTTTATTCTAATCCAATTAGGGTTTTTAACCAATCTTGTGCATCCAATATGTGATTTTGTGTCATTTTGTGTCATTGGTTGAACATTTAGGTCATTTTCGTCCTCCATAGGCTTATTCGAATCCAATTACGGTTTTTTACCTATCTTGTGCATCCAATATGTGATTTTGTGTCATTTTGTGTCATTGGTTGAACATTTAGGTCATTTTTGTCGTCCCTAGGCATATTCTAATCCAATTAGGGTTTTTAACCAATCTTGTGCATCCAATATGTGATTTTGTGTCATTTTGTGTCATTGGTTGAACATTTAGGTCATTTTCGTCCTCCCTAGGCTTATTCTAATCCAATTATGGTTTTTAACCAATCTTGTGCATCCAATATGTGATTTTGTGTCATTTTGTGTCATTGGTTGAACATTTAGGTTATTTTCGTCCTCCCAAGGCTTATTCTAATCCAATTAGGGTTTTTAACCAATCTTGTGCATCCAATATGTGATTTTGTGTCATTGGTTGAACATTTAGGTCATTTTCGTCCTCCCTAGGCTTATTCTAATCCAATTAGGGTTTTTAACCATTCTTGTGCATCCAATATGTGATTTTGTGTCATTTTGTGTCATCGGTTGAACATTTAGGTCATTTTCGTCCTCCCTAGGCTTATTCTAATCCAATTAGGGTTTTTAACCAATCTTGTGCATCCAATATGTGATTTTGTGTCATTTTGTGTCATTGGTTGAACATTTAGGTCATTTTCGTCCTCCCTAGGCTTATTCTAATCCAATTATGGTTTTTAACCAATCTTGTGCATCCAATATGTGATTTTGTGTCATTTTGTGTCATCAGTTGAACATTTAGGTCGTTTTCGTCCTCGCTAGGCTTATTCTAATCCAATTAGGGTTTTTAACCAATCTTGTGCATCCAATATGTGATTTTGTGTCATTTTGTGTCATTGGTTGAACATTTAGGTCATTTTCGTCCTCCCTAGGCTTATTCTAATCCAATTAGGGTTTTTAACCAATCTTGTGCATCCAATATGTGATTTTGTGTCATTGGTTAAACATTTAGGTCATTTTCGTCCTCCCTAGGCTTATTCTAATCCAATTAGGGTTTTTAACCAATCTTGTTCATCCAATATGTGATTTTGTGTCATTTTGTGTCATTGGTTGAACATTTAGGTCATTTTCGTCCTCTGTAGGCTTATTCTAATCCAATTAGGGTTTTTAACCAATCTTGTGGAACCAATATGTGATTTTGTGTCATTGGTTGAACATTTAGGTCATTTTCGTCCTCCCTAGGCTTATTCTAATCCAATTAGGGTTTTTAACCAATCTTGTGCATCCAATATGTGATTTTGTGTCATTTTGTGTCATTGGTTGAACATTTAGGTCATTTTCGTCCTGCCTAGGCTTATTCTAATCCAATTAAGGTTTTTAACCAATCTTGTGCATCCAATATGTGATTTTGTGTCATTTTGTGTCATTGGTTGAACATTTAGGTCATTTTCGTCCTCCCTAGGCTTATTCTAATCCAATTATGGTTTTTAACCAATCTTGTGCATCCAATATGTGATTTTGTGTCATTTTGTGTCATTGGTTGAACAATTAGGTCATTTTCGTCCTCCCTAGGCTTATTCTAATACAATTAGGGTTTTTAACCAACATTGTGCATCAATTATGTGATTTTGTGTCATTTTGTGTCATTGGTTGAACATTTAGGTCATTTTCGTCCTCCCTAGGCTTATTCTAATCCAATTAGGGTTTTTAACCAATCTTGTGCATCCAATATGTGATTTTGTGTCATTTTGTCTCATTGGTTGAACATTTAGGTCATTTTCGTCCTCCCTAAGCTTATTCTAATCCAATTACGGTTTTTAACAAATCTTGTGCATCAAATATGTGATTTTGTGTAATTGGTTGAACATTTAGGTCATTTTCGTCGTCCCTAGGCTTATTCTAATCCAATTAGAGTTTTTAACCAATCTTGTGCATCCAATATGTGATTTTGTGTCATTTTGTGTCATTGGTTGAACATTTAGGTCATTTTCGTCCTCCCTAGGCTTATTCTAATCCCATTAAGGTTTTTAACCAATCTTGTGCATCCAATATGTGATTTTGTGTCATTTTGTGTCATTGGTTGAACATTTAGGTCATTTTTGTCCTCCCTTGGCTTATTCTAATCCAATTAGGGGTTTTATCCAATCTTGTGCATCCAATATGTGATTTTGTGACATTTTTTGTCATTGGTTGAACATTTAAATCATATTCGTCCTCCCTAGGCTTATTCTAATCCAATTAGGGTTTTTAACCAATCTGGTGCATCCAATATGTGATTTTGTGTCATTTTGTGTCATTGGTTGAACATTTAGGTCATTTTCGTCCTCCCTAGGCTTATTCTAATCCAATTATGGTTTTTAACCAATCTTGTGCATCCAATATGTGATTTTGTGTCATTTTGTGTCATTGGTTGAACAATTAGGTCATTTTCGTCCTCCCTAGGCTTATTCTAATCCAATTAGGGTTTTTAACCAATCTTGTGCATCCAATATGTGATTTTGTGTCATTTTATGTCATTGGTTGAACATTTAGGTCATTTTCGTCCTCCTTAGGCTTATTCTAATCCAATTAGGGTTTTTAACCAATCTTGTGCATCCAATATGTGATTTTGTGTCATTGGTTGAACATTTAGGTCATTTTCGTCCTCTCTAGGCTTATTCTAATCCAATTAGGGTTTTTAACCAATCTTGTGCATCCAATATGTGATTTTGTGTCATTGGTTGAACATTTAGGTCATTTTCGTCCTCCCTAGGCTTATTCTAATCCAATTAGGGTTTTTAACCAATCTTGTGCATCCAATATGTGATTTTCTGTCATCGGTTGAATATTTAGGTCATTTTTGTCCTCCCTAGGCTTATTGATAAGGATCTCAAGAGCATGAAGATGATCCATATTTTTAATAAATTAGGGTGAACTTTATTTATTTTCATTTGGTTTGTAATAGTTCCTAGTTTGCTTTAATTTGGAATTGTTATAGTTTTAATATAGATTTAGTTGATGTTATATGTAAGTGAAGATACTTTGCTTCCTTACATTTAGTTATTTTTATAAAAAAAAAATGATGTAAGCCCAATTTGGGCCTAGAGAATGGTGTCACTTATGACCCATTTAGGTTTAGAGATAATTTTACTATAACTATGATTTTGTAACCTCAATGAAGAATTTTTTTTGGGAATGAATTAAAATTTCTCTAATGAGAATTGTGAGTGAGTTAGGTCTCCTCTTTGAGTTCTTGGATTAGAACTTGTTTGAGTCTTATCAATGGCTTCCTTACCATTGTGGCGATTCTTCATTGGCTTATCAATCATCCTTGATTGTGGCGCCTTCTTCATCTTCTCAACCTAATCCATATTTTGTTTCTTTATAATTTTCGGTTTCCTTTACATCAAACCCTAATTCACAAATTGTGCCAATTTTCGTGTTCAATAACCTGCAATCATATCTCGAGTTCTACAAACTTGTTTTCGGCGATTCAACATCCTAACATGCGTTTCGGAACGTCATCTTTCACCTCGTTTTGGAATCGGCCGATTCGGAGTTTCGTAGCTCTGTTTATTGCGTTCTCCAGCAATACGCGATTTCTGATTCAATCTGTAAGTTTCCAACCTAGAACGATCCTTATAGTGATTCATGAGAAATAGGATCATATCACTTATTCTAATCCAATTACGGTTTTTAACCAATCTTGTGCATCCAATATGTGATTTTGTGTCATTTTGTGTCGTTGGTTGAACATATAGATCATTTTCGTCCTCCATAGGCTTATTCTAATCCAATTATGGTTTTTAACCAATCTTGTGCATCCAATATGTGATTTTGTGTCATTGGTTGAACATTTAGGTCATTTTCGTCCTCCCTAGGCTTATTCTAATCCAATTAGGGTTTTTAACCAATCTTGTGCATCCAATATGTGATTTTGTATCATTGGTTGATCATTTAGGTCATTTTCGTCCTCCCTAGGCTTATTCTAATCCAATTAGGGTTTTTAACCAATCTTGTGCATCCAATATGTGATTTTGTGTCATTGGTTGAACATTTAGGTCATTTTCGTCATCCCTAGGCTTATTCTAATCCAATTAGGGTTTTTAACCAATCTTGTGCATCCAATATGTGATTTTGTGTCATTGGTTGAACATTTAGGTCATTTTCGTCCTGCCTAGGCTTATTCTAATCCAATTAGGGTTTTAAACCAATCTTGTGCATCCAATATGTAATTTTGTGTGATTTTGTGTCATTGGTTGAACATTTAGGTCATTTTCGTCCTCCCTAGGCTTATTCTAATCCAATTAGGGTTTTTAACCAATCTTGTGCATCCAATATGTGATTTTGTGTCATTGGTTGAACATTTAGGTCATTTTCGTCCTTGCTATGCTTATTCTAATCCAATTAGGGTTTTTTACCAATCTTGTGCATCCAATATGTGATTTTGTGTCATTGGTTGAACATTTCGGTCATTTTCGTCCTCCCTAGGCTTATTCTAATCCATTTAGGGTTTTTAACCAATCTTGTGCATCCAATATGTGATTTTGTGTCATTTTGTGTCATTGGTTGAACATTTAGGTCATTTTCGTCCTCCTTAGGCTTATTCTAATCCAATTAAGGTTTTTAACCAATCTTGTGCATCCAATATGTGATTTTGTGTCATTGGTTGAACATTTAGGTTATTTTCGTCCTCCCTAGGCTTATTCTAATCCAATTAAGGTTTTTAACCAATCTTGTGCATCCAATATGTGATTTTGTGTCATTTTGTGTCATTGGTTGAACATTTAGGTCATTTTCGTCCTCCCTAGGCTTATTCTAATCCAATTATGGTTTTTAACCAATCTTGTGCATCCAATATGTGAGTTTGTGTCATTGGTTGAACATTTAGGTCATTTTCGTCCTCCCTAGGCTTATTCTAATCCAATTAGGGTTTTTAACCAATCTTGTGCATCCAATATGTGATTTTGTGTCATGTTGTGTCATTGGTTGAACATTTAGGTCATTTTCGTCCTCCCTAGGCTTATTCTAATCCAATTAGGGTTTTTAACCAATATTGTGCATCCAATATCTGATTTTGTGTCATTTTGTGTCATTGGTCGACCATTTAGGTCATTTTCATCCTCCCTAGGCTTATTCTAATCCAATTAAGGTTTTTAACCAATCTAATGCATCCAAGGTGTGATTTTGTGTCATTTTGTGTCATTGGTTGAACATTTAGGTCATTTTCGTCCTCCCTAGGCTCTTTTTCATCCAATTAGGGTTTTTAACCAATCTTGTGCATCCAATATGTGATTTTGTACCATTGGTTGAACATTTAGGTCATTTTCGTCCTCCCTAGGCTAATTCTAAACCAATTAGGGTTTTTATCCAATCTTGTGTATCCAATATGTGATTTTGTGTCATTTTGTGTCATTGGTTGAACATTTAGGTCATTTTCGTCCTCCCTAGGCTTATTCTAATCCAATTATGGTTTTTAACCAATCTTGTGCATCCAATATGTGATTTTGTGTGATTGGTTGAACATTTAGGTCATTTTCGTCCTCGCTATGCTTATTCTAATCCAATTAGGGTTTTTAACCAATCTTATGCATCCAATATGTGATTTTGTGTGATTGGTTGAACATTTAGGTCATTTTCGTCCTCCCTAGGCTTATTCTAATCCAATTAGGGTTTTTAACAAATCTTATGCATCCAATATGTGATTTTGTGTCAATGGTTGAACATTTAGGTCATTTTCGTCCTCCTTAGGCTTATTCTAATCCAATTAAGGTTTTTAAGCAATCTTGTGCATCCAAGGTGTGATTTTGTGTCATTTTGTGTCATTGGTTGAACATTTAGGTCATTTTCGTCCTCCCTAGGCTTATTCTAATCCAATTAGGGTTTTTAACCAATCTTGTGCATCCAATATGTGATTTTGTGTCATTTTGTGTCATTGGTTGAACATTTAGGTCATATTCGTCCTCCCTAGGCTTATTCTAATCCAATTAAGGTTTTTAACCAATCTTGTGCATCCAATATGTGATTTTGTGTCATTTTGTGTCATTGGTTGAACATTTAGGTCATTTTCGTCCTCCCTAGGCTTATTCTAATCCAATTAGGGTTTTTAACCAATCTTGTGCATCCAATATGTGATTTTGTGTCATTTTGTGTCATTGGTTGAACATTTAGGTCATTTTCGTCCTCCCTAGGCTTATTCTAACCCAATACGGGTTTTTAACCAATCTTGTGCATCCAATATGTGATTTTGTGTCATTGGTTGAACATTTAGGTCATTTTCGTCCTCCCTAGGCTTATTCTAATCCAATAAGGGTTTTTAACCAATCTTGTGCATCCAATATGTGATTTTGTGTCATTGGTTGAACATTTAGGTCATTTTCGTCCTCCCTAGGCTTATTCTAATCCAATTAGGGTTTTTAACCAATCTTGTGCATCCAATATGTGATTTTGTGTCATTGGTTGAGCATTTAGGTCATTTTCGTCCTTTCTAGTTTAATTCTAATCCAATTAGGGTTTTTAACCAATCTTGTGCATCCAATATGTGATTTTGTGTCATTGGTTAATCATTTAGGTCATTTTCGTCCTCCCTAGGCTTATTCTAATCCAATTAGGGTTTTGAACCAATCTTGTACATCCAATATGTGATTTTGTGTCATTTTGTGTCATTGGTTGAACATTTAGGTCATATTCGTCCTCCCTAGGCTTATTCTAATCCCATTAGGGTTTTTAACCAATCTTGTGCATCCAATATGTGATTTTATGTCATTGGTTGAACATTTAGGTCATATTCGTCCTCCCTAGGCTTATTCTAATCCCATTAGGGTTTTTAACCAATCTTGTGCATCCAATATGTGATTTTGTATAATTGGTTGAACATTTAGGTCATTTTCGTCCTCCCTAGGCTTATTCTAATCCAATAAGGGTTTTTAACAAATCTTGTGCATCCAATATGTGATTTTATGTCATTGGTTGAACATTTAGGTCATATTCGTCCTCCCTAGGCTTATTCTAATCCCATTAGGGTTTTTAACCAATCTTGTGCATCCAATATGTGATTTTGTATCATTGGTTGAACATTTAGGTCATTTTTGTCCTCCCTAGGCTTATTCTAATCCAATAAGGGTTTTTAACCAATCTTGTGCATCCAATATGTGATTTTGTGTCATTGGTTTAACATTTAGGTCATATTCGTCCTCCCTAGGCTTATTCTAATCCCATTAGGGTTTTTAACCAATCTTGTGCATCCAATATGTGATTTTGTATCATTTTATGTCATTGGTTGAACATTTAGGTCATTTTCGTCCTCCCTAGGCTTATTCTAATCCAATTAAGGTTTTTAACCAATCTTGTGCATCCAATATGTGATTTTGTGTCATTTTGTGTCATTGGTTGAACATTTAGGTCATTTTCGTCCTCCCTAGGCTTATTCTAATCCAATTAATGTTTTTAACCAATCTTGTGCATCCAATATTTGATTTTGTGTCATTTTGTGTCATTGGTTGAACATTTAGGTCATTTTCGTCCTCCCTAGGCTTATTCTAATCCAATTATGGTTTTTAACCAATCTTGTGCATCCAATATGTGATTTTGTGTCATTTTGTGTCATTGGTTGAACATTTAGGTCATTTTCGTCCTACCTAGGCTTATTCTAATCCAATTAATGTTTTTAACCAATCTTGTGCATCCAATATGTGATTTTGTGTCATTTTGTGTCATTGGTTGAACATTTAGGTCATTTTCGTCCTCCCTAGGCTTATTCTAATCCAATTATGGTTTTTAACCAATCTTGTGCATCAATTATGTGATTTTGTGTCATTTTGTGTCATTGTTTGAACATTTAGGTCATTTTCGTCCTCCCTAGGCTTATTCTAATCCAATTAAGGTTTTTAACCAATCTTGTGCATCCAATATGTGATTTTGTGTCATTTTGTGTCATTGGTTGAACATTTAGGTCATTTTCGTCCTCCCTAGGCTTATTCTAATCCAATTATGGTTTTTAACCAATCCCTTGCATCAATTATGTGATTTTGTGTCATTGTTTGAACATTTAGGTCATTTTCGTCCTCCCTAGGCTTATTCTAATCCAATTATGGTTTTTAACCAATCTTGTGCATCCAATATGTGATTTTGTGTCATTGGTTAAACATTTAGGTCATTTTCGTCCTCCCTAGGCTTATTCTAACCCAATTAGGGTTTTTAACCAATCTTGTGCATCCAATATGTGATTTTGTATCATTGGTTGAACATTTAGGTCATTTTCGTCCTCCCTAGGCTTATTCTAATCCAATAAGGGTTTTTAACCAATCTTGTGCATCCAATATGTGATTTTGTGTCATTGGTTGAACATTTAGGTCATTTTGGTCCTCCCTAGGCTTATTCTAATTCCATTAGGGGTTTTAACCAATCTTGTGCATCCAATATGTGATTTTGTGTCATTTTGTGTCATTGGTTGGACATTTAGGTCATTTTCGTCCTACCTAGGCTTATTCTAATCCAATTAGGGTTTTTAACCAATCTTGTGCATCCAATATGTGATTTTGTGTCATTGGTTGAACATTTAGGTCATTTTCGTCCTCCCTAGGCTTATTGTAATCCAATTATAGTTTTTAACCAATCTTGTGCATCCAATATGTGATTTTGTGTCATTGGTTGAACATGTAGGTCATTTTCGTCCTCCCTAAGCTTATTCTAATCCAATTATAGTTTTTAACCAATCTTGTGCATCCAATATGTGATTTTGTGTCATTGGTTGAACATTTAGGTCATTTTCGTCCTCCCTAGGCTTATTCCAATCCAATTAGGGTTTTTAACCAATCTTGTGCATCCAATATGTGATTTTGTGTCATTTTGTGTCATTGGTTGAACATTTAGGTCATTTTCGTCCTCCCTAGGCTTATTCTAATCCAATTAGGGTTTTTAACCAATCTTTGCATCCAATATGTGATTTTGTTTCATTGGTTGAACATTTAGGTCATTTTTGTCCTCCCTAGGCTTATTCTAATCCAATTAGGGTTTTTAACCAATCTTGTGCATCCAATATGTGATTTTGTGTCATTGGTTGAACATTTAGGTCATTTTCGTCATCCCTAGGCTTATTCTAATCCAATTAGGGTTTTTAACCAATCTTGTGCATCCAATATGTGATATTGTGTCATTTTGTGTCATTGGTTGAACATTTAGGTCATTTTCGTCCTCCCTAGGCTTATTCTAATCCAATTAGGGTTTTTAACCAATCTTGTGCATCCAATATGTGATTTTGTGTCATTTTGTGTCATTGGTTGAACATTTAGGTCATATTCGTCCTCCCTAGGCTTATTCTAATCCAATTAAGGTTTTTAACCAATCTTGTGCATCCAATATGTGATTTTGTGTCATTTTGTGTCATTGGTTGAACATTTAGGTCATTTTCGTCCTCCCTAGGCTTATTCTAATCCAATTAGGGTTTTTAACCAATCTTGTGCATCCAATATGTGATTTTGTGTCATTTTGTGTCATTGGTTGAACATTTAGGTCATTTTCGTTCTCCCTAGGCTTATTCTAATCCAATTAGGGTTTTTAACCAAACTAGTGCACCCAATACGTCATTTTGTGTCATTGGTTGAACATTTAGGTCATTTTCGTCCTCCCTAGGCTTATTCTAATCCAATTAGGGTTTTTAACCAATCTTGTGCATCCAATATGTGATTTTGTGTCATTTTGTGTCATTGGTTGAACATTTAGGTCATTTTCGTCCTCCCTAGGCTTATTCTAATCCAATTAAAGTTTTTAACCAATCTTGTGCATCCAATATGTGATTTTGTGTCATTTTGTGTCATTGGTTGAACATTTAGGTCATTTTCGTCCTCCCTAGGCTTATTCTAACCCAATTAGAGTTTTTAACCAATCTTGTGCATCCAACATGTGATTTTGTATCATTGGTTGAACATTTAGGTCATTTTCGTCCTCCCTAGGCTTATTCTAATCTAATAAGGGTTTTTAACCAATCTTGTGCATCCAATATGTGATTTTGTGTCATTGGTTGAACATTTAGGTCATTTTCGTCCTCCCTAGGCTTATTCTAATCCAATTAGGGTTTTTAACCAATCTTGTGCATCCAATATGTGATTTTGTGTAATTTGTTGCACATTTAGGTCATTTTCGTCCTCCCTAGGCTTATTCGAATCCAATTAGGGTTTTTAACCAATCTTGTGCATCCAATATGTGATTTTGTGTCATTGGTTGAACATTTAGGTCATTTTCGTCCTCCCTAGGCTTATTCTAATCCAATTAGGGTTTTTAACCAATCTTGTGCATCCTTTATGTGATTTTGTGTCATTGGTTGAACATTTAGGTCATTTTCGTCCTCCCTAGGCTTATTCTAATCCAATTAGGGTTTTTAACCAATCTTGTGCATCCAATATGTGATTTTCTGTCATTTTGTGTCATTGGTTGAACATTTACATCATTTTTGTCCTCCCTAGGCTTATTCTAATCCAATTAGGGTTTTTAACCAATCTTGTGCATCCAATATGTGATTTTGTGTCATTGGTTGAACATTTAGGTCATTTTCGTCCTCCCTAGGCTTATTCTAATCCAATTAGGGTTATTAACCAATCTTGTGCATCCAATATGTGATTTTGTGTCCTTTTGTGTCATTGGTTGAACATTTAGGTCATTTTCGTCCTCCCTAAGCTTATTCTAATCCAATTAGGTTTTTAACCAATCTTGTGCATCCAATATGTTATTTTGTGTGATTTTGTGTCATTGGTTGAACATTTAGGTCATTTTCGTCCTCCCTAGGCTTATTCTATTCCAATTAGGGTTTTTAACCAATCTTGTGCATCCAATATGTGATTTTGTGTCATTTTGTGTCATTGGTTGAACATTTAGGTCATTTTCGTCCTCCCTAGGCTTCTTCTAATCGAGTTAGGGTTTTTAACCAATCTTGTGCATCCAATATGTGATTTTGTGTCATTTTGTGTCGTTGGTTGAACATTTAGGTCATTTTCGTCCTCCCTAGGCTTATTCTAATGCAATCAGGGTTTTTAACCAATCTTGTGCATCCAATATGTGATTTTGTGTCATTTTGTGTCATTGGTTGAACATTTAGGTCATTTTCGTCCTCCCTAGCCTTCTTCTAATCCAATTAGGGCTTTTAACCAATCTTGTGCATCCAATATGTGATTTTGTGTCATTGGTTGAACATTTAGGTCATTTTCGTCCTCCCTAGGCTTATTCTATTCCAATTAGGGTTTTTAACCAATCTTGTGCATCCAATATGTGATTTTGTGTCATTTTGTGTCATTGGTTGAACATTTAGGTCATTTTCGTCTTACCTAGGCTTCTTCTAATCGAATTAGGGGTTTTAACCAATCTTGTGCATCCAATATGTGATTTTGTGTCATTGGTTGAACATTTAGGTCATTTTCGTCCTCCCTAGGCTTATTCTAATCTAATTAGGGTTTTTAACCAATCTTGTGCATCCAATATGTGATTTTTTGTCATTTTGTGTCATTGGTTGAACATTTAGATCATTTTCGTCCTCCCTAACCTTATTCTAATCCAATTAGGGTTTTTAACTAATCTTGTGCATCCAATATGTGATTTTCTGTCCTTTTGTGTCATTGGTTGAACATTTAGGTCATTTTCGTCCTCCCTAGGCTTATTGTAATCCAATTAGGGTTTTTAACCAATCTTGTGCATCCAATATGTGATTTTGTGTCATTGGTTGAACATTTAGGTCATTTTCGTCCTCCCTAGGCTTATTCTAACCCAATTAGGGTTTTTAACCAATTTTGTGCATCCAATATGTGATTTTCTGTCATTGGTTGAACATTTAGGTCATTTTCGTCCTCCCTAGGCTTATTCTAATCCAATAAGGGTTTTTAACCAATCTTGTGCATCCAATATGTGATTTTGTGTCATTGGTTGAACATTTAGGTCATATTCGTCCTCCCTAGGCTTATTCTAATCCCATTAGGGTTTTTAACCAATCTTGTGCATCCAATATGTGATTTTGTGTCATTTTGTGTCATTGGTTGAACATTTAGGTCATTTACGTCCTCCCTAGGCTTATTCTAATCCAATTAAGGTTTTTAACCAATCTTGTGCATCCAATATGTGATTTTGTGTCATTTTGTGTCATTGGTTGAACATTTAGGTCATTTTCGTCCTCCCTAGGCTTATTCTAATCTAATTTGGGTTTTTAACCAATCTTGTGCATCCAATATGTGATTTTGTGTCATTTTGTGTCATTGGTTGAACATTTAGGTCATTATCGTCCTCCCTAGACTTATTCTAATCCAGTTAGGGTTTTTAACCAATCTTGTGCATCCAATATGTGATTTTGTGTCATTGGTTGAACATTTAGGTCATTTTCGTTCTCCCTAGGCTTATTCTAATCCAATTAAGGTTTTTAACCAATCTTGTGCATCCAATATGTGATTTTGTGTCATTTTGTGTCATTGGTTGAACATTTAGGTCATTTTCGTCCTCCCTAGGCTTATTCTAATCCAATTATGGTTTTTAACCAATCCCTTGCATCAATTATGTGATTTTGTGTCATTGTTTGAACATTTAGGTCATTTTCGTCCTCCCTAGGCTTATTCTAATCCAATTATGGTTTTTAACCAATCTTGTGCATCCAATATGTGATTTTGTGTCATTGGTTAAACATTTAGGTCATTTTCGTCCTCCCTAGGCTTATTCTAACCCAATTAGGGTTTTTAACCAATCTTGTGCATCCAATATGTGATTTTGTATCATTGGTTGAACATTTAGGTCATTTTCGTCCTCCCTAGGCTTATTCTAATCCAATAAGGGTTTTTAACCAATCTTGTGCATCCAATATGTGATTTTGTGTCATTGGTTGAACATTTAGGTCATTTTGGTCCTCCCTAGGCTTATTCTAATTCCATTAGGGGTTTTAACCAATCTTGTGCATCCAATATGTGATTTTGTGTCATTTTGTGTCATTGGTTGGACATTTAGGTCATTTTCGTCCTACCTAGGCTTATTCTAATCCAATTAGGGTTTTTAACCAATCTTGTGCATCCAATATGTGATTTTGTGTCATTGGTTGAACATTTAGGTCATTTTCGTCCTCCCTAGGCTTATTGTAATCCAATTATAGTTTTTAACCAATCTTGTGCATCCAATATGTGATTTTGTGTCATTGGTTGAACATGTAGGTCATTTTCGTCCTCCCTAAGCTTATTCTAATCCAATTATAGTTTTTAACCAATCTTGTGCATCCAATATGTGATTTTGTGTCATTGGTTGAACATTTAGGTCATTTTCGTCCTCCCTAGGCTTATTCCAATCCAATTAGGGTTTTTAACCAATCTTGTGCATCCAATATGTGATTTTGTGTCATTTTGTGTCATTGGTTGAACATTTAGTTCATTTTCGTCCTCCCTAGGCTTATTCTAATCCAATTAGGGTTTTTAACAAATCTTGTGCATCCAATATGTGATTTTGTGTCATTTTGTGTCATTGGTTGAACATTTAGGTCATTTTCGTCCTCCCTAGGCTTATTCTAATCCAATTAGGGTTTTTAACCAATCTTGTGCATCCTATATGTGATTTTGTGTCATTGGTTGAACATTTATGTCATTTTTGTCCTCCATAGGCTTATTCTAATCCAATTAGGGTTTTTAACCAATCTTGTGCATCCAATATGTGATTTTGTGTCATTGGTTGAACATTTAGGTCATTTTCGTCCTCCCTAGGCTTATTCTAATCCAATTAGTGTTTTTAACCAATCTTTTGCATCCAATATGTGATTTTGTGTCATTGGTTGAACATTTAGGTCATTTTCTTCCTCCCTAGGCTTATTCTAATCCAATTAGGATTTTTAACCAATCTTGTGCATCCAATATGTGATTTTGTGTCATTTTGTGTCATTGGTTGAACATTTAGGTCATTTTCGTCCTCCCTAGGCTTATTCTAACCCAATTAGGGTTTTTAACCAATCTTGTGCATCCAACATGTGATTTTGTATCATTGGTTCAACATTTAGGTCATTTTCGTCCTCCCTAGGCTTATTCTAATCCAATAAGGGTTTTTAACCAATCTTGTGCATCCAATATGTGATTTTGTGTCATTGGTTGAACATTTAGGTCATTTTCGTCCTCCCTAGGCTTATTCTAATCCCATTAGGGTTTTTAACCAATCTTGTGCATCCAATATGTGATTTTGTGTCATTTTGTGTCATTGGTTGAACATTTAGGTCATTTTCGTCCTACCTAGGCTAATTCTAATCCAATTAGGGGTTTTAACCAATCTTGAGCATCCAATATGTGATTTTGTGTCATTTTGTCTCATTGGTTGAACATTTAGGTCATTTTCGTCCTCCCTAGGCTTATTCTAATCCAATTAGGGTTTTTAACCAATCTTGTGCATCCAATATGTGATTTTGTGTCATTTTGTGTCATTGGTTGAACATTTAGGTCATTTTCGTCCTCCCTAGGCTTATTCTAATCCAATTAAAGTTTTTAACCAATCTTGTGCATCCAATATGTGATTTTGTGTCATTTTGTGTCATTGGTTGAACATTTAGGTCATTTTCGTCCTCCCTAGGCTTATTCTAACCCAATTAGAGTTTTTAACCAATCTTGTGCATCCAACATGTGATTTTGTATCATTGGTTGAACATTTAGGTCATTTTCGTCCTCCCTAGGCTTATTCTAATCTAATAAGGGTTTTTAACCAATCTTGTGCATCCAATATGTGATTTTGTGTCATTGGTTGAACATTTAGGTCATTTTCGTCCTCCCTAGGCTTATTCTAATCCAATTAGGGTTTTTAACCAATCTTGTGCATCCAATATGTGATTTTGTGTCATTCGTTGAACATTTAGGTCATTTTCGTCCTCCCTAAGCTTATTCTAATCCAATTAGGTTTTTAACCAATCTTGTGCATCCAATATGTGATTTTGTATCATTTTGTGTCATTGGTTGAACATTTAGGTCATTTTCGTCCTCCCTAAGCTTATTCTAATCCAATTAGGGTTTTTAACCAATCTTGTGCATCCAATATGTGATTTTGTGTCCTTTTGTGTCATTGGTTGAACATTTAGGTCATTTTCGTCCTCCCTAAGCTTATTCTAATCCAATTAGGTTTTTAACCAATCTTGTGCATCCAATATGTTATTTTGTGTGATTTTGTGTCATTGGTTGAACATTTAGGTCATTTTCGTCCTCCCTAGGCTTATTCTATTCCAATTAGGGTTTTTAACCAATCTTGTGCATCCAATATGTGATTTTGTGTCATTTTGTGTCATTGGTTGAACATTTAGGTCATTTTCGTCCTCCCTAGGCTTCTTCTAATCGAGTTAGGGTTTTTAACCAATCTTGTGCATCCAATATGTGATTTTGTGTCATTTTGTGTCGTTGGTTGAACATTTAGGTCATTTTCGTCCTCCCTAGGCTTATTCTAATGCAATCAGGGTTTTTAACCAATCTTGTGCATCCAATATGTGATTTTGTGTCATTTTGTGTCATTGGTTGAACATTTAGGTCATTTTCGTCCTCCCTAGCCTTATTCTAATCCAATTAGGGCTTTTAACCAATCTTGTGCATCCAATATGTGATTTTGTGTCATTGGTGGAACATTTAGGTCATTTTCGTCCTCCCTAGGCTTATTCTATTCCAATTAGGGTTTTTAACCAATCTTGTGCATCCAATATGTGATTTTGTGTCATTTTGTGTCATTGGTTGAACATTTAGGTCATTTTCGTCCTCCCTAGGCTTCTTCTAATCGAGTTAGGGTTTTTAACCAATCTTGTGCATCCAATATGTGATTTTGTGTCATTGGTTGAACATTTAGGTCATTTTCGTCCTCCCTAGGCTTATTCTAGTCCCATTAGGGTTTTTAACCAATCTTGTGCATCCAATATGTGATTTTGTGTCATTGGTTGATCATTTAGGTCATTTTCTTCCTCCCTAGGCTTATTCTAATCCAATTAGGGTTTTTAACCAATCTTGTACATCCAATATGTGATTTTCTGTCATTTTGTGTCATTGGTTGAACATTTCGGTCATATTCGTCCTCCCTAGGCTTATTCTAATCCCATTAGGGTTTTTAACCAATCTTGTGCATCCAATACGTGATTTTGTGTCATTTTGTGTCATTGGTTGAACATTTAGGTCATTTTCGTCCTACCTAGGCTAATTCTAATTCAATTAGGGGTTTTAACCAATCTTGAGCATCCAATATGTGATTTTGTGTCATTTTGTCTCATTGGTTGAACATTTAGGTCATTTTCGTCCTCCCTAGGCTTATACTAATCCAATTAGGGTTTTTAACCAATCTTGTGCATCCAATATGTGATTTTGTGTCATTTTGTGTCATTTGTTGAACATTTAGGTCATTTTCGTCCTCCCTAGGCTTATTCCAACCCAATTAGGGTTTTTAACCAATCTTGTGCATCCAATATGTGATTTTGTGTCATTGGTCGAACATTAAGGTCATTTTCGTCCTCCCTAGGCTTATTCTAATCCAATAAGGGTTTTTAACCAATCTTGTGCATCCAATATGTGATTTTGTGTCATTGGTTGAACATTTAGGTCATATTCGTCCTCCCTAGGCTTATTCTAATCCCATTAGGGTTTTTAACCAATCTTGTGCATCCAATATGTGATTTTGTGTCATTTTGTGTTATTGGTTGAACATTTAGGTCATTTTCGTCCTCCCTAGGCTTATTCTAACCCAATTAGGGTTTTTAACCAATCTTGTGCATCCAATATGTGATTTTGTGTCCTTGGTTGAACATTTAGGTCATTTTCATCCTCCCAAGGCTTATTCTAATCCAATAAGGGTTTTTAACCAATCTTGTGCATCCAATATGTGATTTTGTGTCATTGGGTTAACATTTAGGTCATATTCGTCCTCCCTAGGCTTATTCTAGTCCCATTAGGGTTTTTAACCAATCTTGTGCATCCAATATGTGATTTTTTGTCATTTTGTGTCATTGGTTGAACATTTAGGTCATTTTCGTCCTACCTAGGCTTATTCTCATCCAATTAGGGGTTTTAACCAATCTTGTGCATCCAATATTTGATTTTGTGTCATTTTGTGTCATTGGTTGAACATTTAGGTCATTTTCGTCCTCCCTAGGCTTATTCTAATCCAATTAGGGTTTTTAACCAATCTTGTGCATCCAATATGTGATTTTGTGTCATTGGTTGAGCATTTAGGTCATTTTCGTCATCCCTAGTTTAATTCTAATCCAATTAGGGTTTTTAACCAATCTTGTGCATCCAATATGTGATTTTGTGTCATTGGTTGATCACTTAGGTCATTTTCTTCCTCCCTAGGCTTATTCTAATCCAATTAGGGTTTTTAACCAATCTTGTGCATCCAATATGTGATTTTGTATCATTTTGTGTCATTTGTTGAACATTTAGGTCATTTTCGTCCTCCCTAGGCTTATTCTAATCCAATTAAGGTTTTTAACCAATCTTGTGCATCCAATATGTGATTTTGTGTCATTTTGTGTCATTGGTTGAACATTTAGGTCATTTTCGTCCTCCCTAGGCTTATTCTAATCCAATTAATGTTTTTAACCAATCTTGTGCATCCAATATTTGATTTTGTGTCATTTTGTGTCATTGGTTGAACATTTAGGTCATTTTCGTCCTCCCTAGGCTTATTCTAATCCAATTATGGTTTTTAACCAATCTTGTGCATCCAATATGTGATTTTGTGTCATTTTGTGTCATTGGTTGAACATTTAGGTCATTTTCGTCCTCCCTAGGCTTATTCTAATCCAATTAGGATTTTTAACCAATCTAGTGCATCCAATATGTGATTTTGTGTCATTTTATGTCATTGGTTGAACATTTAGGTCATTTTCGTCCTCCCTATTCTTATTCTAATCCAATTAGGGTTTTTAACCAATCTTGTGCATCCAATATGTGATTTTGTGTCATTTTGTGTCATTGGTTGAACACTTAGGTCATTTTCGTCCTCCCTATGCTTATTCTAATCCAATTAGGATTTTTAACCAATCTTTTGCATCCAATATGTGATTTTGTGTCATTTTGTGTCATTGGTTGAACATTTAGGTCATTTTCGTCCTCCCTAGGCTTATTCTAATCCAATTATGGTTTTTAACCAATCTTGTGCATCCAATATGTGATTTTGTGTCATTTTGTGTCATTGGTTGAACGTTTAGGTCATTTTCGTCCTCCCTCGGGTTATTCTAATCCAATCAGGGTTTTTAACCAATCTTGTACATCCAATATGTGATTTTGTGCTATTTTGTGTCATTGGTTGAACATTTAGCTCATTTTCGTCCTCCCTAAGCTTATTCTAATCCAATTAGGGTTTTTAACCAATCTTGTGCATCCAATATGTGATTTTGTGTCATTTTGTGTCATTGGTTGAACGTTTAGGTCATTTTCGTTCTCCCTAGGCTTATTCTAATCCAATTAGGGTTTTTAACCAATCTTGTGCATCCAATATGTGATTTTGTGTCATTTTGTGTCATTGGTTGAACATTTAGGTCATTTTCGTCCTCCCTAGGCTTATTCTAATCCAATTAGGGTTTTTAACCAATCTTGTGCATCCAATATGTGATTTTGTGTCATTTTGTGTCATTGGTTGAACATTTAGGTCACTTTCGTCCACCCTAGGCTTATTCTAATCCAATTAGGGTTTTTAACCAATCTTGTGCATCCAATATGTGATTTTGTGTCATTGGTTGAACATTTAAGTCATTTTCGTCCTCCTTAGGCTTATTCTAATTTAATTAGGGTTTTTATCCAATCTTGTGCATCCAATATGTGATTTTGTGTCATTGGTTAAACATTTAGGTCATTTTCGTCCTCCCTAGGCTTATTCTAATCCAATTAGGGTTTTTAACCAATCTTGTGCATCCAATATGTGATTTTGTGTCATTTTGTGTCATTGGTTGAACATTTAGGTCATTTTCGTCCTCCCTAGGCTTATTCTAATCCAATTATGGTTTTTAACCAATCTTGTGCATCCAATATGTGATTTTGTGTCATTTTGTGTCATCAGTTGAACATTTAGGTCGTTTTCGTCCTCGCTAGGCTTATTCTAATCCAATTAGGGTTTTTAACCAATCTTGTGCATCCAATATGTGATTTTGTGTCATTTTGTGTCATTGGTTGAACATTTAGGTCATTTTCGTCCTCCCTAGGCTTATTCTAATCCAATTAGGGTTTTTAACCAATCTTGTGCATCCAATATGTGATTTTGTGTCATTTTGTGTCATTGGTTGAACATTTAGGTCATTTTCGTCCTCCCTAGGCTTATTCTAATCTAATTTGGGTTTTTAACCAATCTTGTGCATCCAATATGTGATTTTGTGTCATTTTGTGTCATTGGTTGAACATTTAGGTCATTTTCGTCCTCCCTAGGCTTATTCTAATCCAATTAAGGTTTTTAACCAATCTTGTGCATCCAATATGTGATTTTGTGTCATTTTGTGTCATTGGTTGAACATTTAGGTCATTTTCGTCCTCCCTAGGCTTATTCTAATCCAATTAGGGTTTTTGACCAATCTTGTGCATCCAATATGTGATTTTGTGTCATTTTGTGTCATTGGTTGAACATTTAGGTCATTTTCGTCCTCCCTAGGCTTATTCTAATCCAATTAAGGTTTTTAACCAATCTTGTGCATCCAATATGTGATTTTGTGTCATTTTCTGTCATTGGTTGAACATTTAGGTCATTTTCGTCCTCCCTAGGCTTATTCTAATCCAATTAGGGTTTTTAACCAATCTTGTGCATCCAATATGTGATTTTGTGTCCTTTTGTGTCATTGGTTGAACATTTAGGTCATTTTGGTCCTCCCTAGGCTTATTCTAATCCAATTAGGGTTTTTAACCGATCATGTGCATCCAATATGTGATTTTGTGTCATTTTGTGTCATTGGTATAACATTTAGGTCATTTTCGTTTTCCCTAGGCCTATTCTAATCCAATTAGGGTTTTTAACAAATCTTGTGCATGCAATATATAATTTTGTGTCATTTTGTGTCATTGGTTGAACATTTAGGTCATTTTCGTCCTCCCTAGGCTTATTCTAATCCAATTAGGGTTTTTAACCAATCTTGTGCATCCAATATGTGATTTTGTGTCATTTTGTGTCATTGGTTGAACATTTAGGTCATTTTCGTCCTCCCTAGGCTTATTCGAATACAATTACGATTTTTAACGAATCTTGTGCATCCAATATGTGATTTTGTGTCATTGGTTGAACATTTAGGTCATTTTCGTCCTCCCTAGGCTTATTCTAATCCAATTAGGGTTTTTAACCAATCTTGTGCATCCAATATGTGATTTTGTGTCATTGGTTGATCATTTAGGTCATTTTCTTCCTCCCTAGGCTTATTCTAATCCAATTAGGGTTTTTAACCAATCTTGTGCATCCAATATGTGATTTTGTGTCATTTTGTGTCATTGGTTGAACATTTAGGTCATTTTCGTCCTCCCTAGACTTATTCTAATCCAATTAGGGTTTTTAACCAATCTTGTGCATCCAATATGTGATTTTGTGTCATTGGTTGAACATTTAGATCATTTTCGTCCTCCCTACGCTTATTCTAATCCAATTAGGGTTTGTAACCGATCTTGTGCATCCAATATGTGATTTTGTGTCATTTTGTGTCATTGGTTGAACATTTAGGTCATTTTCGTCCTCCCTAGGCTTATTCTAATCCAATTAAGGTTTTTAACCAATCTTGTGCATCCAATATGTGATTTTGTGTCATTTTGTGTCATTGGTTGAACATTTAGGTCATTTTTGTCCTCCCTAGGCTTATTTTAATCCAATTATGGTTTTTAACCAATCTTGTGCATCCAATATGTGATTTTGTGTCATTGGTTGCACATTTAGGTCATTTTCGTCCTCCCTAGGCTTATTCTAATCCAATTAGGGTTTTTAACCAATCTTGTGCATCCAATATGTGATTTTGTGTCATTTTGTGTCATTGGTTAAACATTTAGGTCATTTTCGTCCTCCCTAGGCTTATTCTAATCCAATTATGGTTTTTAACCAATCTTGTGCATCCAATATGTGATTTTGTGTCATTTTGTGTCATTGGTTGAACATTTAGGTCATTTTCGTCCTCGCTAGGCTTATTCTAATCCAATTAGGGTTTTTAACCAATCTTGTGCATCCAATATGTTATTTTGTGTCATTGGTTGAACATTTAAGTCATTTTTGTCCTCCCTAGGATTATTCTAATCCAATTAGGGTTTTTAACCAATCTTGTGCATCAAATATGTGATTTTGTGTCATTTTGTGTCATTGGTTGAACATTTAGGTCATTTTCGTCCTCCCTAGGCTTATTCTAATCATATTAGGGTTTTTAACCAATCTTGTGCATCCAATATGTGACTTTGTGTCATTTTGTGTCATTGGTTGAACATTTAGGTCATTTTCGTCCTCCCTAGGCTTATTCTAATCCAATTAAGGTTTTTAACCAATCTTGTGCATCCAATATGTGATTTTGTGTCATTTTGTGTCATTGGTTGAACATTTAGGTCATTTTCGTCCTCCTTAGGCTTATTCTAATCCAATTAGGGTTTTTAACAAATCTTGTGCATCCAATATGTGATTTTGTGTCATGTTTTGTCATTGGTTGAACATTTAGGTCATTTTCGTCCTCCCTAGGCTTATTCTAATCCAATTAAGGTTTTTAACCAATCTTGTGCATCCAATATGTGATTTTGTGTCATTTTGTGTCATTGGTTGAACATTTAGGTCATTTTCGTCCTCCCTAGGCTTATTCTAATCTAATTTGGGTTTTTAACCAATCTTGTGCATCCAATATGTGATTTTGTGTCATTTTGTGTCATTGGTTGAACATTTAGGTCATTATCGTCCTCCCTAGACTTATTCTAATCCAGTTAGGGTTTTTAACCAATCTTGTGCATCCAATATGTGATTTTGTGTCATTGGTTGAACATTTAGGTCATTTTCGTTTTCCCTAGGCTTATTCTAATCCAATTAAGGTTTTTAACCAATCTTGTGCATCCAATATGTGATTTTGTGTCATTTTGTGTCATTGGTTGAACATTTAGGTCATTTTCGTCCTCCCTAGGCTTATTCTAATCCAATTAGGGTTTTTAACTAATCTTGTGCATCCAATATGTGATTTTGTGTCATTTTGTGTCATTGGTTGAACATTTAGGTCATTTTCGTCCTCCCTAGGCTTATTCTAATCCAATTATGGTTTTTAACCAATCTTGTGCATCCAATATGTGATTTTGTGTCATATTGTGTCATTGGTTGAACATTTAGGTCATTTTCGTCCTCCCTAGGCTTATTGTAATCCAATTAGGGTTTTTAACCAATCTAGTGCATCCAATATGTGATTTTGTGTCATTTTATGTCATTGGTTGAACATTTAGGTCATTTTCGTCCTCCCTAGGCTTATTCTAATCCAATTATGGTTTTTAACCAATCTTGTGCATCCAATATGTGATTTTGTGTCATTTTGTGTCATTGGTTGAACATTTAGGTCATTTTCGTCCTACCTAGGCTTATTCTAATCCAATTAATGTTTTTAACCAATCTTGTGCATCCAATATGTGATTTTGTGTCATTTTGTGTCATTGGTTGAACATTTAGGTCATTTTCGTCCTCCCTAGGCTTATTCTAATCCAATTATGGTTTTTAACCAATCTTGTGCATCAATTATGTGATTTTGTGTCATTTTGTGTCATTGTTTGAACATTTAGGTCATTTTCGTCCTCCCTAGGCTTATTCTAATCCAATTATGGTTTTTAACCAATCTTGTGCATCCAATATGTGATTTTGTGTCATTTTGTGTCATTGGTTGAACATTTAGGTCATTTTCGTCCTCCCTAGGCTTATTCTAATCCAACTAAGGTTTTTAACCAATCTTGTGCATCCAATATGTGATTTTGTGTCATTTTGTGTCATTGGTTGAACATTTAGGTCATTTTCTTTCTCCCTAGGCTTATTCTAACCCAATTAGGGTTTTTAACCAATCTTGTGCATCCAACATGTGATTTTGTATCATTGGTTGAACATTTAGGTCATTTTCGTCCTCCCTAGGCTTATTCTAATCTAATAAGGGTTTTTAACCAATCTTGTGCATCCAATATGTGATTTTGTGTCATTGGTTGAACATTTAGGTCATTTTCGTCCTCCCTAGGCTTATTCTAATCCAATTATAGTTTTTAACCAATCTTGTGCATCCAATATGTGATTTTGTGTCATTTTGTGTCATTGGTTGAACATTTAGGTCATTTTCGTCCTCCCTTGGCTTATTCTAACCCAATTAGGGTTTTTAACCAATCTTGTGCATCCAATATGTGATTTTGTATCATTTTGTGTCATTGGTTGAACATTTAGGTCATTTTCGTCCTCCCTAGGCTTATTCTAATCCAATTAAGGTTTTTAACCAAATCTTGTGCATCCAATATGTGATTTTGTGTCATTTTGTGTCATTGGTTGAACATTTAGGTCATTTTCGTCCTCCCTAGGCTTATTCTAATCCAATTAATGTTTTTAACCAATCTTGTGCATCCAATATGTGATTTTGTGTCATTTTGTGTCATTGGTTGAACATTTAGGTCATTTTCGTCCTCCCTAGGCTTATTCTAATCCAATTATGGTTTTTAACCAATCTTGTGCATCAATTATGTGATTTTGTGTTATTTTGTGTCATTGTTTGAACATTTAGGTCATTTTCGTCCTCCCTAGGCATATTCTAATCCAATTATGGTTTTTAACCAATCTTGTGCATCCAATATGTGATTTTGTGTCATTTTGTGTCATTTTTTGAACATTTAGGTCATTTTCGTCCTCCCTAGGCTTATTCTAATCCAATTAAAGTTTTTAACCAATCTTGTGCATCCAATATGTGATTTTGTGTCATTGGTTGAACATTTAAGTCATTTTCGTCCTCCCTAGGCTTATTCTAACCCAATTAGGGTTTTTAACCAATCTTGTGCATCCAACATGTGATTTTGTATCATTGGTTGAACATTTAGGTCATTTTCGTCCTCCCTAGGCTTATTCTAATCTAATAAGGGTTTTTAACCAATCTTGTGCATCCAATATGTGATTTTGTGTCATTGGTTGAACATTTAGGTCATTTTCGTCCTCCCTAGGCTTATTCTAATCCAATTATGGTTTTTAACCAATCTTGTGCATCAATTATGTGATTTTGTGTCATTTTGTGTCATTGTTTGAACATTTAGGTCATTTTCGTCCTCCCTAGGCTTATTCTAATCCAATTATGGTTTTTAACCAATCTTGTGCATCCAATATGTGATTTTGTGTCATTTTGTGTCATTGGTTGAACATTTAGGTCATTTTCGTCCTACCTAGGCTTATTCTAATCCAATTAATGTTTTTAACCAATCTTGTGCATCCAATATGTGATTTTGTGTCATTTTGTGTCATTGGTTGAACATTTAGGTCATTTTCGTCCTCCCTAGGCTTATTCTAATCCAATTATGGTTTTTAACCAATCTTGTGCATCAATTATGTGATTTTGTGTCATTTTGTGTCATTGTTTGAACATTTAGGTCATTTTCGTCCTCCCTAGGCTTATTCTCATCCAATTATGGTTTTTAACCAATCTTGTGCATCCAATATGTGATTTTGTGTCATTTTGTGTCATTGGTTGAACATTTAGGTCATTTTCGTCCTCCCTAGGCTTATTCTAATCCAATTAAGGTTTTTAACCAATCTTGTGCATCCAATATGTGATTTTGTGTCATTTTGTGTCATTGGTTGAACATTTAGGTCATTTTCGTCCTCCCTAGGCTTATTCTAATCCAATTAGGGTTTTTAACCAATCATGTGCATCCAATATGTGATTTTGTGTCATTGGTTGAACATTTAGGTCATTTTCGTCCTCCCTAGGCTTATTCTAATCCAATTAGGGTTTTTAACCAATCTTGTGCATCCAATATGTAATTTTGTGTCATTGGTTGAACATTTAGGTCATTTTCGTCCTCCCTAGGCTTATTCTAATCCAATTAAGGTTTTTAACCAATCTTGTGCATCCAATATGTGATTTTGTGTCATTTTGTGTCATTGGTTGAACATTTAGGTCATTTTCGTCCTCCCTAGGCTTATTCTAATCCAATTAATGTTTTTAACCAATCTTGTGCATCCAATATTTGATTTTGTGTCATTTTGTGTCATTGGTTGAACATTTAGGTCATTTTCGTCCTCCCTAGGCTTATTCTAATCCAATTATGGTTTTTAACCAATCTTGTGCATCCAATATGTGATTTTGTGTCATTTTGTGTCATTGGTTGAACATTTAGGTCATTTTTGTCCTCCCTAGGCATATTCTAATCCAATTAGGGTTTTTAACCAATCTTGTGCATCCAATATCTGATTTTGTGTCATTTTGTGCCTTTGGTTGAACATTTAGGTCATTTTCGTCCTCCCTAGGCTTATTCTTTTCAATTTAGGTTTTTTAACCAATCTTGTGCATCCAATATGTGATTTTGTGTCATTTTGTGTCATTGGTTGAACATTTAGGTCATTTTCGTCCTCCCTAGGCTTATTCTAATCCAATTATGGTTTTTAACCAATCTTGTGCATCCAATATGTGATTTGGTGTTATTGGTTGAACATTTAGGTCATTTTCGTCCTCCCTAGGCTTATTCTAATCCAATTAGGGTTTTTAACCAATCTTGTGCATCCAATATGTGATTTTGTGTCATTGGTTGAACATTTAGGTCATTTTCATCCTCCATAGGCTTATTCTAATCCAATTAGGGTTTTTAACCAATCTTGTGCATCCAATATGTGATTTTGTGTCATTGGTTGAACATATAGGTCATTTTCGTCCTCCATAGGCTTATTCTAATCCAATTAGCGTTTTTAACCAATCTTGTGCATCCAATATGTGATTTTGTGTCATTGGTTGAACATTTAGGTCATTTTCGTCCTCCCTAGGCTTATTCTAATCCAATTAGGGTTTTTAACCAATCTTGTGCATCCAATATGTGATTTTGTGTTATTGGTTAAACATTTAGGTCATTTTCGTCCTCCCTAGGCTTATTCTAATCCAATTAGGGTTTTTAACCAATCTTGTGCATTAATATGTGATTTTGTGTCATTGGTTGAACATTTAGGTCATTTTCGTCCTCCCTAGGCTTATTCTAATCCAATTAGGGTTTTTAACCAATCTTGTGCATCCAATATGTGATTTTGTGTCATTGGTTGAACATATAGGTCATTTTCGTCCTCCATAGGCTTATTCTAATCCAATTAGCGTTTTTAACCAATCTTGTGCATCCAATATGTGATTTTGTGTCATTGGTTGAACATTTAGGTCATTTTCGTCCTCCCTAGGCTTATTCTAATCCAATTAGGGTTTTTAACCAATCTTGTGCATCCAATATGTGATTTGGTGTTATTGGTTGAACATTTAGGTCATTTTCGTCCTCCCTAGGCTTATTCTAATCCAATTAGGGTTTTTAACCAATCTTGTGCATCCAATATGTGATTTTGTGTCATTGGTTGAACATTTAGATCATTTTCGTCCTCCCTAGGCTTATTGTAATCCAATTAGGGTTTTTAACCAATCTTGTGCATCCAATATGTGATTTTGTGTCGTTTTGTGTCATTGGTTGAACATTTAGATCATTTTCGTCCTCCCTAGCCTTATTCTAATCCAATTAGGGTTTTTAACCAATCTTGTGCATCCAATATGTGATTTTGTGTCATTTTGTGTCATTGGTTGAACATTTAGGTCATTTTCGTCCTCCCTAGGCTTATTCTAAACCAATTAGGGTTTTTAACCAATCTTGTGCATCCAATATGTGATTTCGTGTCATTTTGTGTCATTGGTTCAACATTTAGGTCATTTTTGTCCTCCCTAGGCTTATTCTAATCCAATTTGTGTTTTTAAACAATCTTGTGCATCCAACATGTGATTTTGTGTCATTGGTTTAACATTTAGGTCATTTTCGTCCTCCCTAGGCTTATTCTAATCCAATTTGATAAGGATCTCAAGAGCATGAAGATGATCCATATTTTTAATAAATTAGGATGAACTATATTTATTTTCATTTGGTTTGTAATAATTATTAGTTTGCTTTAATTTGGAATTCTAATAGTTTTAATATAGACTTAGTTGATGTTATATGTAAGTGAAGATACTTTACTTCCTTACATTTAGTTTAATTTTATAAAAAAAAAATGATGTAAGCCCAATTTGGGCCTAGAGAATGGTGTCACTTATGACCCATTTAGGTTTAGAGATAATTTTACTATAACTATGATTTTGTAACCTTATTG